>JARYHS010008074.1:340070900-340188654 GCA_031002005.1 Vandiemenella viatica | reverse complement strand
AACATTGTAATGCTTTCAATAAAATTGAAACATTTTCGTCCTTCCAAACAATACACATTCATAGAGGGAGGAAAAAAATTTAAAATTAATCGCTACATATCTCGTCAGACACAAAATTAATTAATTTAAAGCGCCGTAATTAACAGTAAACTAGGTATTTCGGGTGTTACTACATAATTAAGTTATTGACTGATTTACTATTTCAACATAGATGATTTTGTAAGAAACATCTAGTTCTAATAATAAATATAGCAAAGTGTACTAAAGAATGTAGGTTTTCTCTGTGAGTCAGTTGCGTAAAATCTTCTAGGGCTTTCCACTGGGATAGAGCGTCAGTAAAAATACATAGCGAACAAAGGCCTAATAAGCGGGGACACTTCCGACACTTCGCCGGAAGAAGGAGCCGGAAGCAGGCTCCGAAACGTCGCTATGTATTTTTACTGACATGCTATCCCGGTGGAAAGCACTACAAGATTTTACATAGCACAGTGTAATGTTCCAGTTTACTAGCATCATTTATTGAAGGAAGTCTTCAAGATAGAGGATGCATTCGAGGTAGAATACCTGCCACTGACAGTTATTTATGATGGGGATCTGTAGAGAGACAGTTCACGGAAACAAGAATTTACGACACTGTCAAAAAAAAAAAATAAATCGGATATTCAGTCGTCAGACCACACGACCACGCGTAAAATGCTCATCGTCTTGAGGGTGGAAGCAAAGCAGCCTTCAGCGTGTCCTCTGACGAAACTGACGTAAAATCGTGAAAGCTGGTTTCAGGAGTGAGGGGAATACCTAACAAAGACTTCCAGGGTACAAAAAACCATGGACCTACGGCTGTTTACTGCAGTAACATGGGTGGTGCCCTTTTGATATGGGAGCCTATAATGCTGTCTTGCGAAACATTTCTTGATACTTGGGAAATGAAGCGTTTCCCAGAAGGCAGAGAATCCCGCCAAATTGGCTAATTCCTGTGATCGATTACAAAAGTTTATTTTCCGTTGCATGTGACCCAGCTGGAACCGATGACTCCACTCGCGGCAAAACACTATTATGTATAATTGCCTCCCACCGAAACCGTTGCCGAAATGTGACATAATCAACGTTATTACGCATCAGTTTACCGAGAGTGGTGGTGTAACGAATAGCGTTCTGGCCTCGCATTCGGGAGGACGGCGGTTCGAATCCCCGTCCGGGCATCCAGATTTGGGTTTTCCATGGTTTCCCAAATCACTCCAGACAAATGCCGGGATGCTTACTTAAAAATGCCATGGCCGAATTCCTTCCCATTCCTTGCCCCCATCCTTTCCCGTCTGTAAAGACCTCGCTGTTGAGAGACGTAAAGAAATTAAAAAAAAAAAAAAACGCGTCAGTTTAACCATTTAGCATTTTATCAGACAAACTTTGATATTACTACAAGAATGTTAATACATATGAAGTAGTATGTGTTAAAAAATGTGTTAGCTTAAGTGTAATTAATGTACGAAATCATTACTAAGTTGGTTATTCTGTAATCTTGATTTTAATGTAATGACTATCATTGATTTAGCAACGAGAATATAGTGACTACGATATAGCTGTAACCAAAAAAGATACTTCCAGTATTTTTAATTGTAGTACTATTTCATGTAGTGATAAGTTTTGAAATAAATGTTAAATAGTAAAAACATGAAACGAATTATTGATGAGAATAGTGCAAGAAATTTGGAGCAACGAAATTTCAGCCATTGAAGTAAACTGAATTTAAGACAATGACGACTTATTTCAAGAAGCAAATAGGGTAAGCTAATGCTAGACATTCTGGTAAATTCTAAATACAAATCAGACTATATACTTAGTCTATATGATCATTGGTATAACTACCTCGGATCTGTGGAGTTGTTTACGAGTTATTAAGGACCCTCTGAAAAGCTGGAGGAGATGTGTTCATCGCCCGCCATATAGTTTGTCCTACACGCACAGCCTCACAGAGTGGACAACGACCTTCCCTATACGAAGGGAAAGCCGCAGCCACTCGATATGCGCTCAGCCTTCAGCTTCTGCGATTTGGTAATACGTCGATCTATATTGTTCACAACGGAAAAACTTTCAAGTTCCAAGTAAAAAATTTAAAGATAGTGATTTTTTAAAGAGAAATTGTGACAGACCTGTTAGCGTGGGGGCTAACGAGCTGGCCTCACGTTGTTAGGGTTGGCAGTTCGACACCGGCCGAGGGCAAGGGCGCCTTTAATTAAGTCTTGAGTCCGTCCTGTGTTTATTTCCACTGAAGGATAAAACCATAAGGACGGTATTATAGTGCGCATAGAGTTGAAAAACATAAATACACTTTCAAATGGCGGTATGGCTGTGATTGCCAAACGTCAATATTAAAAAGAAAAAAAAGAAATTGGATATCAGTTTTAAAAAGAATCATTTGCATCATTATTTAAAAGAGATAATAAAATGTTTGAGATGCATTACATTAAATTTAATGTTTATGTATCATAATCACAGTCCAACCAACCCACGAATGTGGCTCAGTGCGCTGGATTGTGGAAAGTGCAGACTTCCGCCTCCAGGCCATCGCTGTTTTTAGGCGGCTTTCTGCAAACATCTACGTGAATTCCGTGGTTCGGATTCCACGTTAAACTGTAGGTCCCCTGTACCTGGCAGGATTGCCTGGTTAGGTTAAGGCGGCTACGATAGGGGCGGAATGCGCAGCCACTAGAAACCCTGTCAGCAGGTCATTCCAACCACACGGAATTATTATTATTATATACGTGAATTCTGTGACGGTTTTCAGACTCCACCACATGAGCTATACATTTCACAACCACAAAGTACATTTATCATACAGAACAGAATACACAAAGTTACACGGTTCGCAGACAGATGAGAACACAACAGCTTCCTTCAAAAGATTTGGTGCGCCTGGCATAACAGGTCAGGCAAGACTTAGGGCAGACGTGGTGCCCAATATACACGTGGTTCTTGGTGGCGGAATCTGAGAAAACAATCCCCGACCAATCGTTATAGCTTATATAGATTGCCATGCGAATAAGGATTACCTTTAATGTTATTATTAATAACAAAAAACTATAAATAGCTACAACTAGCCCCCACACCTCTATCTCCTCTCATTTCAAGAATAGAACTATTCCAAATCACATGTAGGTGAAGGTAATCTGTCATCTTGCAACTCTAAAAATTAGAAGTAATCACTTCGTGATTATATTTATGCAGTTTAATATATGTAAATGCTGTAGTGTGTGAATTCCTCACTTCACGAATCATGTAACAAATAAACCTATGTGTAATTGTTGTAATGTACATTGTAATTAACTAAAGGTTCCTCAGCGTAGTTAATTTGGTTAGTCTTTTAAGTGGATGGTTTTGATCAGTTGGTGGTATGTAAGTTAACATTCAGTCATCATCAATTAACGATACATGTTTAAGTAGCAAGACAGGGACCTCACAATTGTATGATTTAAATAGCCAAATGTTATTGTTATGCTGCTCATGTCCTGAGAAGGTAAAATATTTACCAAATTCCCAACAAAACTATTAACACTGATGGTTTAGGAGACAGATTAAATTCTTAAACTAATTCTATAACATGCACCATACCAGAAAGAGTGCTCCCTTATTTCTATTAGCCACATGCTGTTATTTGCTGTCGGTCTTGCTACGAGTTGATCTTCACCACTGAAGATGTGATTTTTATATTCCTGCATGTACTTGGAACAAGAATTGAGCTTTTAAAATAACAATCAGAGTAAATATTCCGAGTAAGGACGCGATAACTCAGTACAATAAACGGTACCTTAAAAAGAAAGTCTTTCCTGCCTACCCCATTCCTAACGATTTCTCTTAACAATATCTTTGCCTCCCATCAATTCAGTATGATAGTGGCAGGCCTATGTGGTCGGCGTTAGCAACACAGATCCTAAATTAAATTTTTCCATCCCCGTACTTTACACTTCAGAGAACCCAGCAGAATATTTGACTTGGGTCATTGAGAGTATCCTCCCATCTTTGGTTATTGTTTCATATGGTATTTTTCAGGATTGGCGATCTCTGCAGCATTGATTGCCGCTTCGAAATGGCTAAGCATAAGTCCTACCGGTACGCAGTGACCTCCTTCTAATAAATGTCGAATTCCCGTTCACGTTATGCAACCTGTCTGAATCGTAGGACGAGTCTCAGTGCAAAGAGTCACCCACTGTCTCGTAGTGGTCTCATGATAGGATGCAGATAGAGGTAATATACTAAGGGCATTATCATGTAGCTTTGGCACATTCTCTTGTACTAAGGTGGTTGACGCAGGATTATTTTCTACTATCAACGAAATAATCTTTACACTAAACTCTTGATAAGAAATCACTCCTTTTCCCTACTCTTTTATTGGTTATAAATACCTACCCAGGTTTGTATTAACTATACTAAATTCTTCACACTACAATCCTGCATATCCTTCTACTTAATCTCACTAATCTCAACAACATTCCATGTGCTATTTTAGGTTCTCTAATCGCCTGCTCTATTAATCCTTCAAACATTCCTCGTTACGACTGTTAAAAAGTTTCTGTTAATAATAATGACTTCTCGTCTTTCCAGCCACAGATCCAACATTAGGACTTACTTGTCTCTGAAATGTTTTGCCAAGCTAAAACCCATCATTCGATTCCTGCGAAATAAATACTTATACACATGAATAGAAAACAGAGTAAAAAATGTGGGTAAATTAAAGCATTATGTATTTTTTAAATACAGTTAATGAATAAAATCTCAACACGTCGACACAGCGAATCGAAACTTTGTGGTGAAAGCGCTGTAGGAGATAAATCTTGGGAGACTCGAATGCAACTAAAGCAAATCTTGCACTTGAAGACTTCCGCGACCATAGTTTCTATGTACCTGGGATTGTACCGCGACCTGGTGTTAATTGCAGACGTTTCGGCCTTCTCATCGGGCGAACTGTAATTAGATGTGTTTTACACGCTCTCCTGGGTGCAGCTGATTGGTGGATAATAGTTAACACTAGGACGCGGCACGATCTCGGGAGCATTATAAACTAATATTTTTTTAAATGTAATGCGCACAAATTTAAAACTGGTAAAAACGTTTACAAAAATAATACAGAAGGTTGTCAAAATGATTTCAGTTAAGAACAAATACTACAGATATGTAGAAATGGAAATTCTTCATTATTACCCAAACTCATCACATGTTTACAACGTAAAACTGAATCAGATGTCAATCAGAGAATCATTCATATGCCTTATCTTTTATAATTTGTTTTACGCAACTCATCTCTGAATATTGATTAAACATGAAGTACGTGTAAGTTAAACCACAACAGCAACACGTACAGATAACGTGGCATCTACCACGGTGGATTACCGGAGGATATAAATTCAACAATAACATTGATATAATCACATGTCCTCCGTGACTTCGTTTTCGAGTTACGACCAAGTCCGCTTTTTAAATTATTTCTGTACCTAACTCAATACCTATCGACTTGTTGACGAGCTGCTGTACCGATTATTCCTGTTTGTTTTCGTTGAAAGAGTAATGAGTACCGTGTTGCAGTAACCATTACAATTCATTCTGCTATCAGTTGTGGGTTATATTGTACGGTGCGTAAGGTACGATTCAGCACTGTCGGAATAAAAAAAAATACTGTTCCTTCTGTTCTATATGTGGATGGCAGAAATATTCAGTTGCTTAAATTTTTCACGATCTATATTAATAGCTCTGAAAATAGGTTAATGAATATCAGATGCATTCAAAATTTTGACAATACTTGAAAAATGTGACACTCTGTGAAACAAGAATACTGTGAGAAACCTCAAAGTTATTTATAACCTAGAATTGTTGATACAAATAATTTTCACAGTCGTAGGAAACAACTAATAAGTTTATTTATCTGAAATATGAGGGAGGTAGACATTATCATAATTCACGGGAGTCATAAAATCAAGTATTTATGGTTTAACAGCCACAGTAAAGTACGTGTTTGTAGTTAGTGGCTTTATTGTTCTGCAGTAGAACAAGTATGGAAAGGATTTTGTAACCAGCTTAGTACAGTAGTTTCCTAGAAGCTGAGACAATTATGGGAACTTGCTATGAATTGTGTGTGCACAGACTTTTATATGGAGAGAACCTTTCCGAATACCTTTCACAAATTCTGCATATATTTTCCAGCCATCTTTTTGACCCGGGCTTTTTAATTTTTTGTATTTCGTTTAGTTTTAGAGGAGTATAAATGTAATATAATTATTACTCTGCAGTTACCCATGGTTAGTAATTCTTTTTGTGTGATAAGCCTTGAAAAATGGTACAACACACAGTGATACATTAAATGTTCTGCATTGGTTTCTCGACGCACTTTCTGTTTAGAACATACAGCGCATTTACGCATTGACATGCTCTTCATTGAATTTGAAATATGAATGAAATTTGGAAAATGTCTCCCAGTAAATCCTTGACTAAATTCTTTATCAGAGCGTCTTCCATTGCTAGGTTCGTTCTGTTCTGTGGTGTATGCTTCAACGAGTTGTCTAAGGGGGCGTCCATAAATTACGTGAGGTGAAATAGGGGAGGGGGGGGGGTCCGGCGAAATATTACCAAAGGGGAGAGGGGGTCAACGGAAATCTCGCGTGAGATTTTTTGAACTGTAGAACTAAAAAAAAGTCTAAAAATGACGTGAAAGTCGATGTACTATTTTCTCGAAAAGTGCAGCTTTGGAATGTTGAGACCTAAAAAAAAAAAAAGTCTCAAAAAGTTGCGAGGGCGATTTCTAGGGAAATCTAATGAAGGCAATAATTTTCTTGTTATCTGCCTGTGAGTGTAACTGCTATTGATGCTGAATGAAATAAATAAAATATTTTAAATCAAGTGTAATAACAGTATCCGTATAATATAATTTTCAGCCATTACGTTGACAAAATACTCATCGTGGCTCAGTCTCTAAGACGGTTTGAACCGTATCCTCATTCTACACGGGGTCCGATAGTTTCGCCGCGTGTAGCAGAAGAAATTTTAACCATTCTGGAATTTTGTAGGCGGCAGTGACACAGAGTTTCTAATGACTACTCCGTACTGCTTATAGAGCGAGGTCTTTTTTATGGCTTTCGGCATCTTGGGCCATACTGCCAGACTGATGAATTTTTTCCATTTAATTAGATACACCACAGGATGGACATGACATTCACAGGTACAACACTTAAACACCCATGCCCGCGGCCGGATTCGAACCGGCGACCTTCGGTACGCGGAACTAGCACTCTAGCCCCTACGCTACCGAGGGCGGCTGAGTGAGGTCTTGAGGCACTACTGATGCTGATTGGTACTCTGAAAGGTAACGTCAAACAGGTGGCGCTCTCGATCTCTGTACAAAGAAAACACAAGCACCGAATTTCATTCTTTTCCTAAATTTGTGTTGACATACAAAACACAGAATTGTTACACTATACTTATTACCACTCTCCAAAGCGATCTAAACAAACCCAAGATCACATAGCCACAAGGAGAAAGGAAATTTACAGTCCTACTTTTAGAAGTTCCAAGATGCCAGGATCAGGTGATCGACTTGATTCATTTTGACAAGAAGCATTGTCGATCTTGAATCTGGCTCTAGTGTACAGCCCTTAAAGGAAAATCTTTGATTTTCAATATCTTAGTACTGGAAATATTTTCATTATTTGTATTTTTATTCAGCTTCCTGATAGAAATTCACTCATATAATTGAATATTTTACCGGAACTTACCAACTTTATTTCTCTTTCCGTCATTAACTTTTTTGTACTGTTTTTTAAAACAGAACCGTTCTACCCACAACTTCATACTAGACATGATGGTTCCTCGCTCACTAAGTAGGCTTCAAAAGGCGCATAAACAATAGTAAAATACACTGTAAGACTGCAGAGGCACAGCAGGTTCATGATCATCACCTCATGTGCGGCCACAGAAACAGGTGTTTCGGAGAGCCCTATGCTGGCTGTCTGTGGACGCCGCCGCAGCAGGATTTACGCCGCCAGTGCCTGCTGCGCCCCCCGCTGATGGTAACTGCCGACGAGGCGCCGGTTAATTTGCATCATATAATGAGCTCGTCAGGCAGCGCAGGTCCAGGCGGGCAGTACCTACCGTACACGTGCCGTCGCATCACTACTGTCGCACAATGAATGGGTCGCCTGCCGTGTATGCTGCTCCGCAGAGCGGCGAGCAGGCGTAGTAGCCCAGCCCAGCGTGCGGAAATCGCTGTGTGAAAACTGACGGACGCAATACCTTTTGATTCGGCAGCAGCGAACCAATAGAAACACAGTATGATGGCTGAAGATCAACAGATAAGTGACAGTTTAGAAAGACTTTAATATTTCATACATCCCGCCGTCATCATGGTCGAATTCCTTAACTTAGGATAAACCATTTTTAGTGCTTTGTGGCTCATCAGTTTAGATACTACTGCAGCCAGCAGAGAATACGGAGCGAGAAATTGGAAGTAACTGGACGATTATGTACTCATTATGGCATTTTTGTATTCTCTGTTTTTTAAGTTGCAGCAAGGCCTCCGTGTTATGATTTCTCAATTCTTTTCTATATCTGCTAGTGCCACTCTGCCTCATTATACTATGAATTAAATACATAATTAAAATCATCCACACCTTATTACGACCGATGACTCTGCTCCTAAAAATCACGACTATCTCTGGGTTGTATCAGATTGTGATACTGTTTAGAATGAGTATGCTTTGAGACCAGTGGCATAAAATACTGTAAAAAGACAATATTAACTCAAGATATCAACATTAACATTTTTTTCTGAAATACTATTCATATTTTAAATTGATCATACATAAATCATACAAAACAATCCATAACTGAAAAATTCGATACTTTTGACTTTAATAGCCTTTCAGCCACAGAAAGTACATATTTATGATACTTTTTTCCTCTCATAAACATTTTATATGGCTTGGTTCGGCTATTTTTCCTCTTGGCTATTGAATGATGTACAAAACTCAATATATACACCGTAAGTGTGAATTTTATTAGTCCTCTATTTCTATTATGACAGCGTCTGATAGGTGAGCGAAAACGTTCGTTCCTGGATTCCTAGAACAATAGAATTGTATTTCTTGCACAGCAACCAATATTGCGGTTTTACTTTATTTCCTCAGATTACAAGAGACATCCTGCGTGGTGTCCTGTAATATTTCTGATTTCCTCTTTCTGTGTTGCTTCTTTATGACGCAACTGCCGAATACTCTTCAGGTCAGAAAGAGTTTTAGATAAAATTAGCCTATAGATCAAAATGATTTAAAGCTGAAAAATTAGATACAAGATAATTTGTAAATCAAATTAAGCTTGGAAATGATAACAGTCGTCATTTATCTCAGTGCTATGAAAATAAATTAGCAAAGCGTATTCCATATAAGGCCTTATTTCAGTTGTAACATAGAGAAATCGTAAATAAAAATATTTAAATGTTTAAGTCTTTTGAATATTTAAGAAGAGATTTATTGAAAATTATAATGAACTGTATTCAGCTCTTAAAACATAAAATTTTGTACTTCACCAATATTTGCTTCAAACTTTTAATAAGAAAACATATTACACAGAAAGTTTTTATTTTTAGATATTCCATTATAAGATGGGTAGCTGTTTTTTTACAAATAAATCGTTTCTGATATAACCGACCCAAAACGATTTCAGTTTCCATAAATTAATGTACGCAATTATTTTCGAATATCCGGTGTAATACTAGCGAACAATTTAAGCGTTGAGATTTTAATACAGGAGGTGGTTTTTTCCATCATTTTGCGTGGTGATGAGAAAAAACAGCTTTTATCAGTTCTGGCGATTGATGTAATTTGGCTATTTACTGAGTTTCGTAATTAATTCTATAACTCGCCCACGTAGTTCGTGTTAATTCGAAAAAAACGAAAAAAATTCGAAGCTTCTGTAGTCATTCATTTTTGCATTAAGTCATGTGAATAAATTATTCAGACAATCCTTCGGATTAGTTTATTTACTATTATTTCTCTTGAGTAATTCTTTTAATTTAGTTAGGCTTCCTATCATTCCGGTAAAGAGAGCTGAGAAGCATATCGTGATATGAAATCCGAGAAGCACTGAGTTCACGTTTTTCAGTTAATCAATCTACATGATCGATCTAAACAATGTTGTGAGCCTTTCAAGACAGTAATCTCAAAAATACATCTTCATTAAGAAAATTATGTGTTCATTAAATTGGTTTTGATATATTTCATCTCCTCTAACTTATCTGCTTATATTTTAATCCCCATTGCTACTTAGACAAAGGCAAAGTTGGACAAACATACAAATTAACCGTTCAAAAATTTCAGAAAATGTTTGCGTATTTAGAAATAACGTTTTACTTTATTTCAGAAAATTCTTACAATGACTGGTATAACTGTATTAATACCTGCACAATAACTTCATATTTCTTGGTAGCACAGTAAAAACCAAGTTTAAACTGACTGGGGCAATATTTCATTGTAATTGATGCTTCTGCATAACATAGTTAGGGCAAAGGCTCGTTTGGTCGTAATGACATGGCAACAAGGTTTTTATTGGCTACGTATTAACCACCTGAGTTAACAGACCGATCCATCTGATAGTTAATTTATGGCTTTTCACTTTGTTTTCAGTGTGATGAACTCAAAGTTGCAGGGGATGCATTCAAAAGAGGGCTTCAAGATTTGCGAATGATTAATACAAAACATATGTTTGTAGAATTTGTATGATGTTGGGCATCGAATATGAAGTCTTGCTGTCAGTTATTTTATATAACTACATAGTACAGTCAATATGCACATTTACCTTACAACCAATGGGGGCAGTTCTGAGTTTTGTATATGTTATATGTAGCTAATACCTGATGATGAATTGAAGTTTTCGAACTATGCCGACTTCTGTAGGTACTAGAAATAAACAGAAAATCCAATACTTTTTTTATGGTTTTTTTCATGACTTTAACCCTGAAGCGCTAGATTTTCGAAAAAATAGTTTATTTTCGTTTTTAAAAGCACTGTAAATTCGCTACAATTTATGAAGAACCCAAAAATGTTTTCAAAATTTCTAAGTGCCTACATTTTTATGGAGTTTTGTTGTTTTTACTACAGAAAATAGTTGATAATCATCTCCAAATATTAGTGGCAACTTCCAAATTAAATAGAAAAAGATATATATTGTTATGTAGTTCTATGTCGACCGTACCACGAATCGTAGGGATATCGCAATGAATACTATCTCCGAACGTTACCATTCATTTATCCGGCTGAGTTGTTGATTTGATACTTTCATTATCTATGGAAAATATTAGAAATAATACGTTTAGGCAGGTTCTTTTGTTGTATCTGTGACTACGTGATATTGTGTCAGTTTTAATGGTTAATCATAAATTTTTTGTAAACTATTGTTGCATAATAATGCTCTACAGAAAATAACAGGTTTAGATAATAATGGTTTTATTTGTCGATGTTGAAAGTCACGTTTCATAAGCAAGGTTTGCTTGGAGGAAGATACTAAACGAGATTGGGAGAGACTGTAAGGCCAGGTCTTCTCTGCACGGTGACATCTTGGAGGTTAGTGTACAGTGACGGGCCTTTTCAGCCGCCAGAGTCTCCCGTCGGCCTGCCAGAAAGTTGGGCCGGCCCGCTGACGAGCTGCTGGTAACTTGGTTAAAGTGTGCGCGCATCGCAAGTTCCTTTCAGCTCGTCGCGGTGCGACTGAACCGCGTCCGGGAGGTACCGTCAACTTGGCGGTCGCTTGTTGTCTCGCCGGCCCCCTGGGAGACACCAGTTCCTTTCAAGCCACTCGAAGCTGGAAGCGGAAAGCGACCACAAAACGTACAGCAACTCTCTACTACCTTATCTCCGGCATTCACTGGACAGTAAAAAATGATGTTACGTAATAATCTCAATTTTTAGTAAAGTCGTAGCACTTATACCGAAAATCTCAAAGCACCTGTTTCTCTCTCAGCCTATAAAAGTGACCTCCACTGAATTAAGTTACACATTTTTAAATATGATATACTTAATGAATTCACAGTAAATGGTTAATTCTAAATACCTTTCCGTTAATACTGTAAATACTAAAATTCCGTTTTCTACATTCGTATAGTAGCATATAAATAATTTACCATTTCATTTTAGATCACACGCCATCTAACAATGATTTCCGTTGAGCATGAGTTCTTTTTTTTTTTTTTTTTTTTTTTTTTTTTTTTGTGAAACTTATAATTTTTTAATGTCTTTTCTCGTAACTACAATACTACATGTAAAAGTAACACACTTTAGCGTACTATTACTAAATAATTACCTCAAAAACATATCTTAAAGTGAAATACAGAATATCTACTCACATCGCGAATCCACAAAAGTACAATAAAATGCGCGGTAAACAAAAATGTGGTTTATTATCTTGGTTCTCAGGGTGGAGGCACGTCGATTTACTAAAACCTAAAAACAAAAAATGTTGTTATTGCTATCGGTTAGTGGAAATTATTGCTTAGCTGATTTGACCTATTATTTCCCATCATTAAAAAGATTTCATTTACTATTCATTTCAATTTTTATTCTTCGTGAAGACGGAAACTACATATTATAAGCTCTGGCCACTTACTTAAGGTTATTGTATGTAACAGTATGAATTCATGTTATGAGAGATGTAAATCTTTAACTACTAAGCTTTTCGAAAAGAAGATTAATCAATACAGAGAACGGCTATGTCACAATTTACGTCATATCCATTATACAATGATATAATCAATTGGTATCAAAATTTCTCACTTGTTTGTATGTTGGTTAAATCATCTTAAACTTCAAAGTTTAAATTTTGACAAACCAAACATACAGAATTGCAAAAACCATTCAAGAAAATGGAATAATATGTTCGTTTGGAATATAATAAAAAGTTTATTTATTTTCAAATGCTATGCCATTAAGTTTATTTATTTATTTATTTAGCTTATGGAAATACAAGGCTGTTAGAATTCAAACAACTTGCCATTCTAAGACAATCAACAATGATCCTGAAATAAAAGTTTAACGTTATAAATCTATATTTCTAACCACTCTGTAGCATATCTAGGTGTTCTAGTGAACCTGGGTACACGCACTTACTTCCTCCAGTACCAGTATGGCGGTTCGACTGTTGTGGTGCACCACAGTCACAGTTGGGTGAGGTTCCCATGCCCCACGTAGTATATAACAGTGAGTCACACCGACCATAGTTTGTTCGTATCCTGTTAAGAGCAGCCCCTGGTTTACGTGGCAGGTCAAATCCTGCTCGTGAATGTTGAACACTAAATAGTGACTGCAATTCCTTGGGAGCTACTTTGTTCCATTCCTATCGCCATTCTGATGTAGTAGAAAAACCCCTGCAAGTCAGCTATTTTGCTTTTAGTATGAGTGGAGAACCTGATTTCAGACGCCAAAATCTTTGAAGCATATGTTCACGGACGGGAAGATCACTGATATTTATTTGAGATCGCAGGTCAAATTATTAATTTATCTTAGCCTTGGCGGTTCTATATGGCTCAACGGGGTAACTAGAAAGAAGAGTCGATTTTAGTGTGCCATTGATAATGCGCATTGTCAACATGTGGACTATTCAGCCACATAGAAGCACACTACTCTGCTTATAAGAAAACCAGACCTATTGATGATGATTGAAGAATGGATGAATTAGTTCCCCACGTCGATCTAGCAAGTTTCTGGATGATGTTGTCAGTTGTTATTAGTTCAGTAGCGCTCTTAATCTAGTGTGCCCTGAAGACAACGTCCAGTCTAGAGGCATTAAGGTTAAAACAAGAAATGAAAGAATTAAATTGTGATATAAGCTCTAGATTAAAAATATTATTGCCGTCACAGTGCATGGCCCCTGTTTCAATCCAATAAATTTTAACTGTTTATATTTCAGTATAAAAAATCTCTCCTATTATTATTTGCGTATGGATGCGAGCTGGATCTATAGAATTTTCATAAAAATTTATTCTGCTGCAACCATTCTAAAAACTTTGAAATTTTTGCGCAGTAATTATTTCTTCAAAAAATATTAAAAATATTTGCTACCAAAAATCTGCCTACAAATTATTTTGTTTTTGCGTCTGTGAATAAATTGTATTTTACCTAAAATGTATGAACGGTTTTCACTGATGAGACCTACTTCAATTCCGATTTCATATTTTCACTATTCAGAATCTGACAGGCATAGAATCATACCTGCTATCGTACAATTCACTATCAGCAAATTGTGTGCCAAACACTTTGGAGTAACCTCAAACATCTCTGCAGTGTTTATAGATTTGAGGACAGACTTCAGTCTATTGTTAGTTATCACGGGATGTCTAAACTTGTTGCACGTACAGAAGATTGTACTGAGTGTTGTTAAGTGTCGTGAATATTTCTTTGTGTGCATTTCTCGTATGAAATGATGGAAGAAAGAAGGCGAAATACAGTTACAACGTATTCAGGCAAACTCTTCCGAAGTGCAAATGGAGGAGAAGATCTACGCACCTCTGTTCATGGCCTGGAATAACTCGTTTTTGGATTATCACAATGATAATATTGGTTGGTCGACTTCATACGTTTAGCTATCTAAAATATTACATAACTAATGTTCTTTTTTGAAATACCTGAATTTGCAAAGTTATTGACCTGACAAATCAAACAACACGGACAAGTAGAGCTTTGCACGGCATTCATTTACGCCCGGTCATGCCATCGACTTCTTTCGTAAGAAAATCAGTTACTAAATGTACATTACATGATGAATGACTTCCTTGCTCGGATCCCCCCCCCCCCCCAGAGCGTCTTAATTATTTCACAGATTTACAGTTGCGCTCTACTGGTTGGCCGGGCTATCAAACCTTTCAGAAGATAGTTTGACGATTTTAGTAGAGCATAAAAAACACATCTCACTGCAGCCATCGCCGAAGGATGCCGACTCATTTCAGCCGAAACGTCGGAAATTAATATTAGGGCGCGGCGCTATCCTGAGAACATGGAAACTACGGAAATTTTGTTGCATTTAGAACTTTATTTTCATATTAGCTCCGAATCCCTACGGCTTAAGTTGAATGATAACACATTATTGGACATAACGTATCTAAATGACCATACTAAATAACAGTTACCACGATACTAGAAACTGTTATAATGTGAATCCGCCCCTCGGCTCTACAAATTTTTTTGCAAAATTTAAAAGAAACTCAAACTGTTATGAACGAGATTTCAGTCGTACCCACTTTATATTAACGGTTATTTATTATCGCTGTGCAATAAAAAATTTTGTTGAGTAATTACATTCATTTACTTATTTCTTGGACGAATTCTATCTCTTTAAAATATTAAAAAGAGCCTCAGTAAAATTTCTATATTCTTGAAATAATTAATATTTCCGAAAAGAACAGCATATGTCTTATTTTTTAATAGAGGATATTATTATCTTTATTCGTAATTGAAATGGTAATCACAAGTTTAACTAACTAGCACACCATCATGACTTCATGCTCTGTAAACTTTATTACATAATAGCTTATCCGAAAATTATGCCCATGATGTAATCTGTGGTGGATAAACTATTTGGCTAATCGGTTACGGATTCTCGTATTTCCTCTAAGATTAGAAAGAAAATTGAAATCAATATCGCAATGTAGCAATTGTTCGACTGAATCGCCGATAGTTTTATTACATGTAATAAATTATTCAAAATATATCTCCTCGTTTCTGAGCTAAACATCAAATCACAAAACCACGCCAACTGACACTATGTGCCCTGCGTTTCATTTCCCCATCCGTTTTAGTAATGGTTAGAAATGGCTTATTGTGTTCAACATTGAGTTGAATTTCCCAGGAGCAATCAATCAATACTTGCTCCAGCATTAAGCCATTTATCGCTAATGTTGTGTGTTGTCGGTAATTAACAACGTCACTCAATTGTCACCGGGGTCTCCAGACGCATTATGCTCTCAAACGGACCTCGAAATAAGGCCCTACTGACACGGCTTGTCCCCACGTTAAATTGTCAGCACTTTCAACGCACTGCACAACAGCTTAAAGGTTAATGGAGAGATGCAAGTGCTATGTAATTACTTTCTCTAATGGGGACCTTTATATTAATCATAACAAAAAAATTAATGCAGTTGAGTGCTTCAACGGTCAGAAAATATACTTGAAGCGAAGCGCTGTACGGTTGCCGTCACCCGGTGCAACGTTTCCACGATAAAAAGTACTTACGGTAGCTGGTCAGTGGTAAAACACTTCTTAAATTTTAGCGTATAGTTAACACATTTTATTTTTTTCCTAATATTTTCCCCTTTATCTCGTATTTATCTGATATGTAATTTTCTGGAAAGTGTTTTTATTTATAATTTTGATTCCAATAGGAAGACACAGGAAGATAGGAAAGTATTTAAGTAACAATAAATTTGTAAAGATTATTATCACTCATTTATTCTGCTAAAATCCGTCGCGTATGGAAAATGTCATCAGTAAACTTCTAATATACTTTACCCAAGGAAAATTTCCGCAATTAACAATACCGTACAACTATAATTAATAGTACAGAAAGCTATCCACATTTATCTTACTCATAGTTCTCAGCACCTATATATATTGTATAGAAGAATAACTGTACACTCACATGGTCATTTTACAGGATTAATAACACAACACTCTTCGTCGGGAGATAGAGTGGGAGTTAGAAAAACACAGACATTAATCGGCTTGCTTAACGTTTGTAGAGTTGGCGTTCTGTAGCTTCATCAATGCCTTCACTGCCACTCGTGGTTCACATCACCAACAAAATAATACTTTACGTACTACGACCGAGAAATGACCAAACAGCCGAATAGTCCATAAGACGGATAGACTCCGCCCTGTATTCGGTCAAGCTTATATACATATTCCTAAGTAACGGCTTCGCCAAGTAAGCCAGCAAATACTGTACATCTTCTTGGTAGCTGATCCAGAAAGCGATACAAGTTTTACTCTCTCGACTTTACTTAACATGCACTTTAACAGTAACGTTAAGCATCTATATGGATTGGAAAAACGTGGTTCGTGTTATTAACTAGACTGACGGAAGTCTCCGGGGAGAAAAATGCAATTAATGTTGGTACTTCGGAATTCGATACCATAAAAATCAGTAGAAGGGATCAATAAGGAAGTAAGGTGTAGAGTAGGGATGGCCAACCCGCGGCCCGCCAAAGGTCAACATGCGGCCCGCGGAGCTGGATCATTACATACATAAACTTTAACTTTCAACGATGATATCATACACTACAACACTCAGCACCACCCCCTTCGACTTCAGTGCATTAAAATAACTATATTTTCAATACTCCATTAAATATGTATGTTTCATTTTTAATATTTCTTTCCTTCATAACAATATTCAAGTATGTTTTTCTAAGAAAGTAGAAAGTGTGGCCCGATTAAAAATTGTACTTCTAGAATTTGACCCGGCTGCTGAAAAGGTTGGGCACCAATGATGTAGAGCTTTTCAGAATAAGTAGCTTATACCTCC
This sequence comes from Vandiemenella viatica, assembly GCA_031002005.1. Lineage (NCBI taxonomy): Eukaryota > Metazoa > Arthropoda > Insecta > Orthoptera > Morabidae > Vandiemenella > Vandiemenella viatica. The sequence goes on along the minus strand of JARYHS010008074.1, from coordinate 340,171,113 downwards.
TGACATGAATAGCTCAGGCAACATTAATTCAAAATATATGTGCCCCAAATGGTTGCGAAGAGATTTATTTAGACAGTCCTATTTCTAGAGCCACTTAACGGTTTAAACATCACCTTTAAATGATATTTTCCGTTGACAAAATACGTTTTCTAGCGTCACCATATACTTTAATTCAATAGTTAAAGAGCTTCGACATCTCGTTGAAAATAATTTTAATGCACAAACTGTGAAAAGTGAAAGTGTGAAGAAACCAGAACAAGTATGTGATTTTACCTGCCTACCTGAAATAAGACAAGGGTTTCAGGCAATGTTACAAACATGCGATACCAAAGTTCCGATCTTTTATATGACTAATTGTACTAGTGATCTAACATAATTGTGCTTGAAACCAAGTTCTTATACTTTTCCATTTGTTGGTGCGCTCGTCTTGTGACGTTAGTAAATTTCATGATTAGGAGAATATTCGTTGACGGCCAGTTAAAAAAAAAAATGTAAAATACTACATTTTCATTTCTAATATAATGCAGCATGGCAGCACTGTTTATTCCAAGCTAAATGAATTATCCACTTTAAAACAGAAGAACGACGTACTGCCTATCTAGGGAGCTGTACAATTTACAGAAGCCAAGAAATTTCCCTGCCCATCGAGTGGTCTAGGTTAGATCGAAGAACCGTAAGAGAGGAAGAATGCAATTCACGGAAGACAATGTGCAGTTCGAATCCCCGTCCGGGCATCCAGATTTGGGTTTTCCATGGTTTCCCAAATCACTCCAGGCAAATGCCGGGATGCTACCTTCAAAAGGCCATGGCCGAATTCCTTCCCATTCCTTGCCCCCCCCCCCATCCTTTCCCGTCTCTAAAGACCTCGCTGTTAGAGAGACGTTAAGCAGATAAAAAAAAAACCAATGTGCAGGTACAACTGATGGTGAAGCTGTTAATCCATGTGAGAACTAAAAAATTAAAATTCTAATGGGAAGGAATAATTCTGGAATTACTATTTCATTTCATATACATTTGGAATTTTGACTAATATACACTAAGACCCGTCAATTACAACAGAAGACAAAACAAAGACGAAATATTTTTGTTTTTTGCTGTCATCAGGCTCTCGACTGTTTTGATGCAATCCTCCATTTCTTCTCGTCTTGCGGTAACCTCTTCCTCTCAACATACCTCTTATATTCTACGTCTTCAATTATCTGCTTCACATATTCTAATCTTTGTCTACCTCTACAATTCTTTCCTTCAATCGTTCCCTCCGCTAGCAAATTAACCAATCCCGCATGTCTCAAAATGTGACCTAACATTCTGTCTCTTCTTTCTGTAAGATTCTTCCACAACCTTCTTTTCCCATCGATCATCTCCAAAACATGTTAAGATCGCGCATTATCGGTCTACTTCATTTTCAGCAGCCTTCTATAGCACCAAATTTCAAATACTTAAAATTTATTCTTTCTTGTATTCCATTTCGCTTTCTTTAAGCTAACAGAACATGCACCGTGAGACTAGTTCTTGATTTTCTGTAGACCATATAGCACAGGGCAAACGGTTTATGAGGAAATTGCATGATAAATCTACATCTACATATATACTCTGCAATTCACAAAATTGTGGGTGGCAGAGGGTGCTCAGCACCAAAGCTAATCTCTTTGCTGTGCATTCCAATCCCTAATGGTACGAGGGAAAAAAGAATTCATATAAGAATCAGTCCGGCACCTTATTTCTCTAATTTTATCTTTCCTGTCCTTCCGACTCAAATAGGTTGGTGGAAGAAGTATTTCACTACACTCATGAGTGAAAGTTGGAGTACGCATGTTTTCCAATAAGTTTAAACGAAACGTGTGTCGTCTATCTACCAGAGACTCCCAACCTAATCTACTAATCAGTTCTGTGACGCTTTCATAAGGACTGTAGCAAGCGGTCACGAATCGAGCGGCTCTTCTCTGTACTTTCTCTATACTTTCGATCAATCCCTTACGAAACGGGTCCCAAATGGCACAACAATAATCCAAATGTGGACGCACAAGAGATTTGTACGCTATCTCCTTTGTTTGTTCATTACAATTTTTCAAGATTCTACCTATGAATCGCAGCCTAGAATTTGCTCTACCTACTAAAGAATTAATGTGTATGTCCCATTTCATGTTCCTTTGTACTGTTACTCCCAAATATTTAATAGAATCGACCATATCAATAACTGTATTGTTTAACTCGTATTTCTGAACAATCGGATTCTTTTTGTTAGTTATGCTCATTGTCTTGCACTTTTTACAGTTTAGAGTAAGTTGCCACTCAGCGCACCAAGCCAAAATAACATCCAGATCGCGCTGAATTTCTAAGCAATCGGCCAAAGTTCTTACTTCCCTATAAATAACCGCATCATCAGCAAACAATCTAAAAAGGCTTTTCACTTTGTCTCCGAGATCGTTTATAAAAATTAAGAAAAGAAGTGGTCCTATTACACTTCCTTGAGGTACACCCGATGTAACATCTAGATTAGAAGAACTTTCTCCTTCAACGACATACTGCGACCGACCAGTTAGAAAATCCTTTATCCATTCACAAAGCTGATCCGATATACCGTACGCTCGAAGCTTCGCTAAAAGGCGGTTGTGTGGCACAGAGTCAAAGGCTTTCTGGAAATCTAAAAAAATTGCATCTACTTGTGAACCTGTATCGATAACTTTCATTACGTCGTGTGTAAATAGGGCCAGCTGTGTTTCACATGATCTTTTCTTCCGAAATCCATGTTGATTTGTTGTAAGCAAATTATTATAATCTAGAAAATTCATAATGTTCGAGCATATAATATGCTCCATAACTCTACTACAAACAGATGTTATAGATATGGGACGATAGTTCCCAGGATCACTTCGATCACCTTTTTTGAAAATCGGAGTTACTTGCGCGATTTTCCAGTCTGAAGGTACTTTTCGCTCTTCTAATGATTTACTGAATATATCAGACAGAAATGGCCCGATTTCTGCAGCATACTCTGAAAATACTCTTACTGGAATTCCATCCGGGCCCGGTGTATATATGTATTCCTGGTCGAAAATATCCTCTTGTGTAAGAGGAAAACATGATTAGCAGCTCATTCTTCCAATCTCATGTTATATTTTTTTTTTTTTTTTTTATTTTTTATTTTTTTTTTTTTTTTTTGTAGCTGTGAATATGCGAATAATCTTTGAAGACTTGAGATGCTTTACGACGCTTACTCTTCTTTCTGCGAGTCTGAAAACAACGCTTTTATCCAACTATTGAATTAGTTGTCAATCTTCTTTTTAAGATATTTATAGAGTATTCTAATTTTTACGGTTAGTCAAGCCAGAATGACGGTGCAGAGAACTTTCATTCAAGCAAAATAATTTCTAATTTTTCCTAGTAAAAATTGATGTTTGAAATACCATTTGAAATTAAACATTTTTTTTTTCACCACACTATCTCTGAAGATTCCATGTGGTTAATATACTAAGATGGAAAATAATAGTATACTCTAATCGTTTAGTTTGTTCAACTATCTTAAATCCAATATTCCATACCATTTTTCCCGGTTTTTTTTCCCAAACGGAACTAAATTAATTATTGAATTAAAAAACTCGTCATTTCATTTAAAAAATGACTAAGTTAAATGGTACGAATTCATTCAATATTTACTTTATAATTAAATATAGTATATACTAAGATCATTAACGATGAATAAAGAAACGTTTTAAATGACGGCGCAAATCATGTGTTTACTAAGGTCTGTCAATCCACTTGATACATGAGTTGTTAACTGACTTCTGATAAATAGGTAAGTTACACAATTCACGTCTCCAGGAAGCCTGATCGTGCTTAGCGTATTTTTTGATGCGGAATGAATGAACGCGTTTCGAGCTGTAGAGAGCCATCCGTTCAACTTTTTGTTTATCCTGTGAAAATGTGTTGTCGATGTTGCAGTTTGGCTCTGATAAATTGACTACAGCGTAGACAATGGATCCCCCGTGTGTAGACAAACAATGTGAGAACAAGCTGTTGGCTTTAAATATTATACGAGCCAAGCGCATTACATATTCATATGGAACCAGAATGCATAAGGCTTCCCGTCCACAAAACGAACAAGATATATTTCCAATGAAATTGTTTGAGCGCCTGTATTTATGTACATAATTGCTTTGGAGGAAAAAAATGTTTTTGTTCCTCTTTCAGCAAACCATCAATTAGAGGAGCGATAAATCAACTACCATAACTCTTGCTGCAGTTGTCTGCACACAAAAACATATTGTCACCGACTTCCGGGCAGGATTTATTAGGTTTATAAGAAAAGCGATCTATTTTTTTCTTTTACCACCTTATATTTCATCTTTAGCTCACCGCAAGTCTTGTCTGTGGTAATATTATAATACTCCTAGTAATCATAAATATTATTTCTATAAGGTATTTTTTTGTCCTAAGCCATTTTCTCCCTTTATACTTAACAGAAATAAATGAATAAGATGTAATATTTAAGTTTATGGTCTCCAATTCGGTCACATCATATTTTAAGAAAGGAATTTCTTGGAATTCGACCCTTAAAGCGCAAAAATGTCAATATTTCTAAAATGCTGTTTTTTTGTGTAACGAGCCATTTATCTCCTTGGACACCTATCTGAAATCGTTTAATGAAGTATCATTTTAAAGACTAAGATCTCCGCTTTGGTGACATCATATATTAAGACAGGAATTTTTCGGAATTTTACCCTTAATGGGCAAAAGTATCAATATTTCTGCAACGCGTTTTTCTGTAACGAGCCATTTATTTACCTTCATATCTATCCGATATAGATAAATGACGTGACAAATTAAAGATTAAAGTCTTCGCCGCGGTCACATTATATTTTAATAGAGGAATTTTTCTTAATTCAACCCTTAAAGGGCCTAAAATACTTTTTTTGTGTCTCGAGCCATTTATCTCCTTGGATATCTAACGGAAATCGATAAATGAATTAGGTTTATGAAGAGTAATATCTCAGCTTTGTGGCGAAATATTTTAAAAAGATTTTTTTGGAATTCAACCTTTAAAAGGAAAAAGTATTAGTGGTTCTACGTACAACGCATTTTAGTGTCACGAGCCATTTATCATCCTTCATATCTAACCGATATAGATAAAAGTATAAAATTAATTTCCCTGTGTGAATTGTTAACGTTGTTTGTTTTTATTCCATATGCTTCACACAAACTGATTCTTTTGACTATCATAACTACAAGTAACAGTGAATTAACAGACTGATATTTTTAAAATTTCAAAATTCTTTACAATGCGCAAGTCAAAAAATTGAAATAGACCAATAATTTATGCAAAATTTATCATCAACTTTTTATTCTTCTTCGCCACCGTTTCCCAACGTTGGGGGCCTTTTTAATGAGCTTGACTCATCATTAGCATGGTCAAATTTGTAGCTTTGATTTTCAAGTCGCGCGGCCTTGTTGACGCCAAGCATTTTATACGTACTGCCAGTTTGGACTAAGTACTGATGGAGGAAATGTATAACTATGTTCTGTGTGCGATGTGCAGTATATGAGGCGGAGGTGGAGATCGTGGATTCAGCCTCATGATCGCGGAAAACCGCCAAAAATCCGCATTCAGGACGGCCGGTACGTGGAGCCTGGACCGTTGTACTACCCAATCCAGTGCGCAGCGCCTCAGCGCAGTGTACCATACTGCCGGGTAATGTAAATACAATATGATACAAAAACAAAATTAGTGTGTAAGTGCACTGTTGCTTCCATTTATGTTGCAAAAACGAATCAGTTTTTATGGCGCACGTAGAATATAATTTCAAGCATGAAACTGTGATGTCGTATTATACATTAAAAAAGTATTTAAAAAAATATTATATTCTAAGTAAATATGATAATGTTTAAACTGCCTCTTATTTAGCCCAAAACCTAACCGCTATAATTAGAAATGTTGTTGGTTTATTTTTATTGCTATAGGCTTTGGTGTCCTTATCTCGATTGTCTTTCGAGTAAATATACAGGCTACAACATGGAGTGTGAAGCTGATGCTGACAGATCATAAAGTTACTTGTTGTATGTACGAATTGTCAGCAAGCAGCGATCAAAGAGTTGCGGCAGTAAATGAAAAGAGATTTATAAAAATTAAAAATAAAACACAAAATTGGATAAATGGTTTTCTACAAACTGGAATAACTGTGGTCCACCAAAGCCTGACAGAACGTTAAGGTCTCACTCACTAGGTTTGGACAAAAAAGAATTCACTTTACGCAGATAGTAAAAATAAAATTTTTGTGTGATTGTAAGGTGTAAGAATTGCTCGCTGAGGAACTAAATATTATTTGTTAACAATCTCGATTGGGCAGGACGTATTGAGCAAGTAGTGGGGATAATTTTAAAGAGCTATTTAAAATGTTTACCAGAGATCTAACGAACTCGTGATCTAATTTCAAGGCGGAGAACTACTTTGATCTGTCTTTTACATGATCTGTTATGATGATCTGGCTGTTCCATTGAAGATTAGAATAAATGAGGTAGAAAACCTCATGCCCTTACTAGTAAAGTGGTAATTGGAGTATAAAAAACCAATCTGAATTCTACATGAAGTTTTAATTTTTACCACTATTTAGAATCTAATATTGCACATTGTATATTATAAAACTTTCTCTAATTCTTTGCGATAGGTTTAGAAAACATACGTATCATTTTTTCTTAGTTAAGGCACGGAAAATAGTCAGGCTTCGTAACAGTCGACTGATTAGTAGCCATTGCCCGCACTTCGCGTAGTGACAGCTGATAGTAATATAATTTGAACTGTATAACTTGTACAGTAACTATTCGATAGTTCCAAAATTTCGTGTTCGAATTCTATATACGCTCGTGTCGCAATTAAATTGTGAAGTTAATATGCTTAGTCTATTAGTCTAAGCTGAAGCTGTTGTTATCCGGTAACCTTATTTGGTAGTCAGTATTTACGTTGGATTTCAATTTCAAGTAAAAATTTGATGAACATCATGAAAAACGCGTTTATGACAGTTGAATATGTGGTGATTGCTGTTTACTAAACAAGATTTGATCCCCGATAGATACATGATTTACATTTGAATTGTGCTTTGTGGGAGGTAAAAATACAAAGAATGTTTGAATGAACAGTTTATATATAATCAATAAATTACTATCACTCTCTGTCAAAGTTCTTCCTCTCTCTTTAATGATCTGTATCAAATCCACCTTGTCACATTGAGTTTTGAAAATCGCCTATCCTAATTTCGCTTTTGTAGATTACTTGATGTTGTTAGTAAATTCAGTTCGTTTGCCTTCCACAATTATTTCGATTTTAGGGAAGTGGCAGAAGTTACACGTTATTAAATACAGTGAATGAGTGGAGAAGAACATAAATCTTAATTCTTTTAGCTATCAGAAATTGTCGTACCAGAAGTTTATAATACAGGGCGTTCGCCGGGAAACGCAACCCACTGTTAGCGCTACAAGGAAGAAACTGCTCCCGGCGAGCGAGCGCTCAGTTTCCGGCATTGTTCGACCGTCGGCCGCGGACTATTTCATAATAATTACGCTTCATAAACTTCATAAACTTGTGTGCTAAGCATTTAAATGTGACGTAATTCATTAGCTTACCTTATAAAAGATGCTGGAAGTGTTGACCCTCTTGTGTAATGCACATTTCACATCTTCTGAACATATTTCGAGACACACGCTGCCCTAACTGACTTAATGATTTTTTGGGTGACTGTTCTAGTCGAAAAGCGATATCGTCAATTTTCTCCTCTGTGAGAATACGGTTGACCGACAGTCTCTTTTTGTTAAAAAATGAACCCGTTTCTCTTACTTTTTTAACCAGACGCAGAATTGTTGATTTAGCTGGCAGTAAAGCGCCAGGAAATTCGCGACGAAATTTACTGCGACACTTTTTAAACGACTTCTTCTTCACATATGTATCGTAGAGAAATATTCTTTGTTGCAAACTGTAACGTACCATAATTTTACTCACACTCAAACACGGTACAGATTAATAAGAGTATGAATCCCCAAACCAGCCAAACCGCAAAGAAACGTTTATTCACAACACTGATTAATAAGAGACTGAAGTCACAAACTATCTACAATGCAAAGAAACCGTTCTTAACAATGTAAGGGTCACTGCACTGCACTGTTGGGGCAGCGGAGGTGTTAAACAGTGCGGTGATTCAAGGTGCCGTGTGGCGGAAACTGCTGGCTGGACTGACCGAGCAAGTTGCCGACGGCAACAGACTGGGAGGGTAGCGTTTTCCGGCGAACGCCCTGTATAATTCAAACTCTTAATTTAGTATTCTAAAATCTAGCCATTTTATCTCATAACCGTATTCTGTATTAGATTTCAAACTCAATTAAAAAGGTTTATAGACTGTACGGAAAACGAAAAATGTAACGTTGAGCTCTGCCATGAAAAAAGATTTGTGATCCAAATTTTTTTGCATGGATCGGCAAGACAAATTACCATCCTCAGAAATTTCCCTGATTGGTAACCGCCTATCTGAAGGAATTGTTTCTCTCACTCGTTTAATATTGTTCTCAGTTGAAATTAGTCCGAATTGCTCCTCGTCTGTAATCACTTATAAACAGTGTTCAGTTTCACTGCAAAGTCATTATCACATTAAATGTAACGCTTCATATATTTCTTTCCACTTGTTAACTAAAATTTCATACTGACTTGTTGATCATGATCCATAATATTGAAAACAAATCTTACTGTAACAAAGACTCACAATTGACTGACTGCACATAACTTGTTACACGTAGTTATAAAGCCTGCACGTGTCCTATCCTTCAAGCCGCATACGCGCAGCAGCAAAATTCGCTTATTTCTTATCATGCTTTATAGATATTTGTAAATAGCTTCGAGGAAACACAAAATTTAAACGAAAGTACAGTCCAATTAAGCATAAATTTTCTTTTCAGATTTTAGACTGATTTTTTTTGTTGTTCCAGAGAAAAACGAATTTAAAACAGGGTTGAAAATCAGGTTGTTGTCATGATACGGGCATGCGACATGTTTACTGCTTGTTTGTTTGTGCCGACGCAGACTAATGCCCTCATAAATCGTGGTTGGGACGAATAACAGTACTCCTGTCTAGCTTGGTAGGTTGCCAGCAGGTGTCCTGCTTCACATGTATCAAGCATTAGTAATGCAGCATTCAACTACGTGAAATAATTTCTTACAAAATACTCCATAAAATTGTGTTACAAATCAGAAAAAATCCTATAGGTCATTAAGATTTTGGAAATCATGAAATACATCAGAGTAGGGTAAAGTAATTAAACTAAGTCAAATCTGGCAAATATGTTAGTGATATGGCATTACGACATTTATAACATATTTTCTTGTACTTGCAAAAGAGACATTTAGTAACAAATCTATTCACTGTTACAAACGTAAGTTCTGGAATTCATTTTAAACTAAATTCATGATGACTTGTTTTGTTAAAAACTGCTACACAGGCTTTTAAAACCAAAGTATATACATATATGTATATGTATTGATAAATATGGTGAAATTTTTAACATCGCTTTGATGGCAAATTCTTAAATCATTAATGAAATGATCGAGGAGGGGAAACAAACGAATTTTACGAAAATGTTACACTACAGGTAGGAACCAATATAAGTGCACCATTTTCCAAAATGATCGTCGTTGGTCAATTACACTTGGAGAAATGTCGTCACTGGTAACTTGTCTTTCGTTGAAGGTAGACGTGGTCACCTGTAATTATTTGGCGGAAAAGCATGTGCAGCATTTTACGTTGAGAGCAAGTGCTGGACACTAATGTTTTGTTTTTAGTGCGCCAAAATTATTTGAAGTTAAGTCCGGTGTTCATTTTCTTACATTGATGATTCTTGTAGTTTCTGCTCGAGGGCGCCGTATCAATATTGTGTCATTTTTTCCGGTATCTTTTATTTTTAATTTATGTAACGGTCTGCCGGCTCAGTGGTTAAGGGGTCTGACTGGGGATCGAAAGGTTCACGGTTCGAATCCCTATCTCGGCGTGGATTTCCAAAGGCTCTTAACCCTACCTTCACCGCTGGTACAGCTTGCTGTATAATGTGAAATACTCCAGAACGTTTAGAAGGTTCGGATTCAACGTTAAGCTGTATGTTTCCCGTACCCGATAGGATTGCTGGGGTAAGTTAAAGTGGTTATGACAGTACAGGAATGCGCAGCCGATAGAAACCCTGTCACCATGTCACGGAAGTATTATTTTAGTCTTTTTGGTCGCTGATAAATGGTTGTGTTGTGGACCAGAGGAATTTGTCCAAATTTGATAAGGTTCATTGGTAACAAGATAGCAGAGATTTTTTTTTGCTGTTTCTAAAATCGTTTCATTCCTTCATTCAATTTCATAAAGCTAATTATTTCTGTTACGAGAAGAAAGTTTAACACAGCACAACATTTTAGAAATTTTGCCTGTAGTTATTTCGTGTTCTTAATCTTCTGAGAAAGTACTTTTATATTAGGGTAGGTGGTTCTGTTAAAAAGAAACTGCGAAATATATGTGCTGAGTGTTAAAATTAAACTATTTGAATAATTCAGTAGTTTTGAACCTTGTAGACGTTTGGATTTTTTCAGGACGACGGAAATCATACTGCTGAAGCGATCACCGACAAGAGCACACTATTACGCCTTTATTCACTTACTTGAAACAGGTGAGAGTCAGTGAATATGAAACAGGAATTGAAAAGAAATATTTAATTCTAGAATGTCGTTTTTTTGGACAGCTGAAATTTGATCAGTTACAATAACCGATTAATATGTCTCGGTCTCGTTCACCGTGAAAGAAACAGAAGTTAAATTTTTTTTAGAAAGAGGTGAAAGAATTAAATAAAAACTCCTGGAGAAATTGTTTAGTTTTGGTGTTAAAGATTTAGTAGTAATTTTATGTTATGACTGGCAACTTTTTATCCTCACAGTCAAAATTGCTTTTGTAATGTCTGCTTCCTGCAGTTTACTGGCTTCTTTAACGTCACGGTTGAAACAAATTACGACTCATCTTTTTGACACCTAAGAGAACGTTATTAATAATGATCCTCACCAATGATTATGTTGCCATCTGTTTGTGAAAAACGATTAACGTTTCTGCCTATAGGCACCCTATAATGTTGTCTACGAAGGATAATTAATTTTTGAAGCATAAACCAATCTACATCCTAGCATGTTCTGTTAAGCAGACTAATCGGGATATCTGGCACTCCCCCAGTCTGGATTTGAACTAGCACTCTTCGTATCTCCTCATTTATAGTACGCCTTGGCACTTAACACCTTCAAGTATATAAAAAGACTTCCAACCAAAAATTATTGTGCTCAATTATTTGAGGTGTACTGTTTTACCAGTGCATATGCAACATGATTGGGATTACGGAGAGGGGGTGAGACGTGCAAAAGCTCTTCACGCTGTCAGGCATGAGAAATGTTTCATTGGACCTGAATCGACATGGCGGAAAAATCCCTCCAGGTTCTGACACAACGTGGAGGAGCGGCAAAAACAATCTAAGTAACCGGCAGTTAGCTCTCTTCGGGGTAAGGAGAGTGCCACTTTTGACGTGGACATCCTCTTTCCTGTTTAACGTTGCCGGTAGAGAATCACTCCGGTCCGGGCAACGCCTCGCTACTGGGACCCACCACAGGTTGCTGCACTTGCCGGTCCCTGACCGTGATGATACAGCCCCACGCTGGACCACTACAGAGTCTAAATGCGATAAGGTAAGGTTGCTGTTCCCTTGCTCCGTTCACTAAACATTACGGTAAAAAATTCCGTGTTACAACAATTATGGCGGTATATGCATCCAGAGATTAGTCAAAGTGTTCTAACTGAGTTAATCACGAAGTCATTTAAATGTGTGTAATTTCTGACAGACTAGGATCATTCTGAAACATATGACAATAAAACGTCATAAATACATCAAATAATGAAGGTTAAGAGGCAGTGGTTTTTCACAGCTTTCAAGACGTATGCCTGTAGGATTAGCAGACGTGGAGCTGCATTCCCATTTCCTGGCCGTAAGCTGCAAAGTGTACGTGCCGTGGTTAGCAAGTCGGTCCAACCCTTTTTATTTCACCTTCCTGCAGAGCTCCCCTCCCCCCCCCCCCCGTTACTCATTTGAGGGCAGGCTGAGGGAGCCTATGGTGTTGTTCTGGACGTTCAGCTTCGAGAAAAAATCTTCAGCTTCGTCGGGGATCGTCCACACGGTAGCCAGGTACCTGAGCTACGCGTTCGGCCAAATACTTCAACAAAGCTTATGAAAATTCAGAGATATCATGCCGTAATTATTCAGTACGGCTTGGCATTTATAGAAAAAAAACCCCATCATTCTCAAAATCTCTAATATCACTGTTACTGTTCTCTAATTTCGGCTACCCAGCAATTTACTGTCTCGTTAAACGCTAAGAGAAAAATTTGAAAAGGTATTACCAATTATGCTCAAACAAACAAGTGACATTTGACTTGTGCATACTATCCTTTCAACTGTTCAGATAACATTCAAAATGGTTTGACTGAATCTATGTTTCAACACATGTATACATTTTTGGTATTATTAACATATGTTTGCATGCCTGTCTATCTGTGTACGATTTTTGTTAACTATACCACTCATTTCGAGAAAGATTAGTTTCGTAAAATATTTCGGATATAATTTTATAATTTAACCAAAAAATTAAGTTTTAACAATGTAGTAGTTGCTCCTGAATTGCAGGAAAATTAGATAAATTTAGTAGTAGATGCAAAATACATGGATAACTGTAAAAAATTATGCTAATAGGTACTTAAATAAATGTAAAGAAATGTGTCAAGTCCGGAACAAAATAAGTCTCTTAGAAAGCAATAAAATTCATAAAATTTTATATTCATCCCAAATGTTATATTTCGTTAAAAATTGTGAGTTTTAAAACTTTCTAGTCCCACAGTTTACCATATACATGTTTATATTGGTTTTATGTAATAACTAAAGATCATATGGTTATCAATTTTTGTTGATGAAATAATACAATACATTGTCCATAACGCTTCAGAACATTATTAAATTGGTTTTGCGATGTTAATTTGATTTAATATATAAAGAAGCCTATCTTTCATGTAAAATCAATTTATATATGAAGCAAGTTTCTCTCACTCTCTATAACAAAAAAACAGACCATGCATTTCCACCGGAATTTTTTCAGAAACGACAGAAAATCGAATTAATGGAGGCCATGCAAGGTTTCCCATAACGCAAGACGATCGACTCTACTGCGTTTCCTCACTCGTTAAGACAATTGTAATTCCTAGACAAATCTCACACCCTACTCAGAAATTTCAGTCTTTCGTTCAAACAATTATTTTTTCTTTTTGTAATTAAAAGTTATTAAGCATGGTCTCGAGAGCATTGTCGTGCAGGGTAATCTTACGAAATTTTACGCCCGCAATGTATGTCAAAAAAGAACGCAAGATAAACTGGTGCCAGAATCATTTAAGCAGACACAAAGTAATAGTTCAGAGAAAATGGACGTCTAAGCTAAATAATAAGTTTTGTGTCTCAACGAAATTTGTTAACAAATCATACACTAACATATTGCGCTAGAAGCACAGCTTGAGCAACCGACGTAACATTACAGGCTAACACACACATCAGTCTCTTTGTCACCATTCGATAAGTTCTCAAAATTTCTTGACTAAAACTGATATTCATACCGAAAAAAATGGTCCCGTGGCCTTCCTACAGATACAAAGTATTTCCTTCTCAAATTTCTGTCAATATCGGTATAGCCATTTAGTCGTCAAAACGTAACAAAAAGACAGAGACTTACTTTCGTATTTATAGTATTATTAGTACAGATCGTACACACACACTGACTGCAAGAGTAACAACCTCTGAGAGATCAATATAACGTAAAAAAAGTGAACACCTACTGCATTGCCTCGCATTGCATCCCTAAATTGGTGATATCTACAGTTTAACATGCAATCCGCACAACCGGCGGACCAGACGTGAATCATACGATCAAAAACAATTTTTGAAAATCTTTGCTTCCTCCGAGATTTGAACCGGCAACCACGCTCCAAACATAAGTAAGCAATCGCTTTAACCACTTTTTATATTTTTTTAAAATTGAAGTCAGTATTTTCAAAACCATAGCCATATCATCATTTTAATCAGGATCTCCCACCTAAATGATGAAAAACGCCCTCCCTCTCCAGCACACCATGGATATTCCGTTTCATTGTCCCATTACATACATTACATCTCCATTAGTTTTATTTCTTCAGAACAATGTAACAGAATTATGTGAAGTCTGAGTTATTCTAGGGAATTATTAGAAACCCATTTCACATTCCGAAGAGAGAGTTGTATGCAAGGATCATTTATTTTTACTGTGTAACTGGGAGCATAAAGAATGAAAAAATATTCAACTCGAAGTGGACTCGAACCTATGACCATTACATCCACAAGCTACAATGTTACCACTTTTTTGGCAATATAATTTTTATTTTTTGTGCCTCCTACCTCCCCTTCAGCCCTACCTTTCGCTCACCAATAAATAGGCTCTTTGCCTGGCTCTAAACTTTTTTTAAATAATTCTTGAGCTATTCTGTTACCCTTTTTCATAATATATTTATCATTCGTGTTGTCTCCCTCTTGGACATTTTTAGGCCCTTTGCGTTCTGTTTGTTTGACTTATTATCATTTATTTGGGTGTATTACATTAACCTTTAAAATTCCGGCTTTCTATGTGTGGCTATTCTTGTGTTTCTTACGATCTTTCCTGTTGTTCTAGGGTAGGTACAATAGTTTTGTTTGCCTTTTAGTTGGTTCATTTGGCTCTGTCCACTTTCTCTTATTTTCTTTAATCAGTGAACCTTTGTTTTGTTCTTTGTGAGTTAACGAGAGGTTTTGTCTAGTTTTATTATTTTCACCGAAAAGTTTCTATCATTATTATATCAAGCATTCGTTCAAAGTCTTTTTTTATAATTTTGAGTTTGGGTTATTTCGTAAATATTCAATGAGCTACATACTCGTCATGGGTAGGATGTCGGCTAGGGCATTGCCTAGCAGAAGCGGCGTAAGGCGTGGGCGACGTGCGGCGACCGCCTAGCGGTTCGAGGGACCTCGTGCGCTGTACGCACTTTTCTAATTTTCATTTCTCAATAAAACTAAATAATGGTGAAACTCAACATCTTCTCTGGTTAGATTATTGAAAAACTCAAAACAAATTTTTCTGTTTCCCATGCAGACTATTTGACAATTTACAAAATTAGATAGTATAGGGAAGGTGCTGTGACTCGAAACACTCAAGTATCATTTTACAAAGACATGAGAATATCAAAGAACACATGACATTTATGTTCCGATAAAATAAATTGGAAAAAGAAATAAGGCATGAAAAAACAATATAGCAGAAAAACAATTGGTGAATCTAAAAAAAAAGTCTCCATTTTTGAGAGAATGATATTATAATTTCTTAAACTCTCATGATCTGTCATTTAGAGACTACAGAGAATGTCTCAAGATTGGTGATGACAGTGGAAATTCTGGTAGCCTTATTGACTTGTTAAAATTGTTATCTGAATATGACCGTATATTACTGAAACATATTAATGACAAACAACTTTCACACCATTGTCTAAGCCATGACAGTCGAAATGATATCAAAAACGATTACAGTGAAGTGATTCCCATGGTGAAAGAGGCAAAATATTGTTCTATTTTGCTCAAATTAAACAAACGTCAGTTATCTCAAGATTTTGCAATATGTTACCTACACAACAGAAGAAAACATTGTTCGATTTCTTGCTGACCCTGAGACGAATGGAGAATATATGACTAAAGAAATACTGGAAGAGTGAAAAAAAAAAATGGATTAAATATCAAGAAGTGTCGTGGCTAAGGTTATCATAATGGTGCAAATACAGTAGACATAAATAGTGGAGTTAAAACTAGAGTATTAAATATTAATCCCAGATCATTTTTTACACCACGCGAATATCATAGCTGGAATTTAGTAGACACATGTAATTCTCCTGCGGCTGAAAAACATTTATTTGATTTATTCAAAAAAAGTATTTACTGTTTTCAATATACAGTAAATGCTGGAAGATAATCAAAGTCAAATTAAAGCATTTAACAAACACAAGGTGGGAAATCAGAATCGAGACAGTGAAGACCATATTATTTCAATTTGATGATTTTTTTTTAATGTACTGAAAGCTTAAAAAATCTCATGGAAGACTCAGACGCACTAAATGATTAGGTTTTAACCGAATTGGACAACTTAGAATTTGACATATCACTAGCTGGTGTCCACGACTTCGTTCGCTTTTGTCAAGAGTTTTGAAGGTTTTTATGTTTTTGCAATGAACCTTACATATTTCCAGAACAATAAATAGTCTATGTTAATCGCTACCAAATCAGCAACCCACCTGTGAAAGTCCCGTTTTAATCGGTTCGCACACTAAATATGTTGCACTTAAATTATCTATAGTTGTTAATAGCTTAAAATGTTTCATCATCTTGATCATTATTCAAGAACATTCTGGAACATTTTATTACATTCAAAGGTATTCCAAAGATTTTTTTAAAACACTTTGGTTGAAATATGAAAATGCCCTAGACAGAACACTTTCAACCACCGTATCACTCACACCCCACAGCTACCGACATGCAACAATCATAGTGCACGATGGGAGACTCAAGGCTACTACCACACACGAAAATCTGTGGTCTGCGCTAGATAGTTGTAGCTGCAAAGTGAAATATAAGGACACACACGTCTTTGGTCAAAATATGAAAAAGCCCTCGGTCGACCATTTTCAACACCCCAACAGCTACCGACATGGAACCACCATAGTGCACGGTAGGAGACTCTAATGTAGAGAATCTACAGAGGTACTGAATGACACTATGCCAAAAATGACTTCATTTGAAGTTATAGAGACACAGAGAGAGAAAGGATGGAGGTGTTCTAACACCGAGTTCCTATGTATTCGTCGTTCAAAATTTTTTGGAAATTACACCTTGTGCATTGCTTTGAAATTCTCTAAGCCATTGAAGTAGTTAGATGTAGCTAGTTTACATTAAACATCATCTGAGATATTATCGCATGTTAACATCCTAAATAAATTATGGCAATCTGCACAAGTCCATTGCACGATTTGCTCTTAAACATTTGCGTAAATATTATGACTGGATCAAAGAATATCGATAATTTTAATTTATTGAAATTATTGAAACAGCAGTCTTGATCTGCCAAAAGACTTTGAATACAAAATGGTAGCCAAAAACAAAAGAACTATGAAACAGCAATTACCCTTTGCAGGCTCCCAAAAGCCGGTATGAAAAAGAATTTGCTAGTACCATGATGGATTACATGGTGCGCAATAAGGAGTCAGGGTTTATTTCTTTGAAATTTCGGTTTTATTTATGATCTAAGCAAGTTATAAAAAATTCCAAAAGGGCATATATTAAAAACCGCCAAGATATGCACACAGTCAAACGAGTGGATGAGATCAATGAATTACAACAATACGAATTGTTGAAGAATAACAATGATCTAAAATTTCTTAAAGATGTGAAACAGCTGCTTATAAACATAGCAGAAAATAACATTTTGTCGTAAACTGAGAGAACTATGTGCTCAGCAATTCTCAAACTACGAGCTCTATATATGTACCATAAACAGCTTAATAACTATCACAGAAAATAAATAGAACAAAAGAAGAAGGTTTCTCTACCTTATGTAAAGGGAGGCACTGAGGGGATAGGTAAAGTTCTAGCCAAAATCAATGTTCAACCCATCTTAAGCCATAAGAATTAGGTGAGAAACATTTCAGGATCAGTGAAAGATCACAGAACTCCGTTACAATCGAGCGAAGTGTACTAGATTCCTTGCGATTGTGGTCAAGTGTATGTTGGTAAGACATGTCGACAGCTCTCCGTTATTGTGAAGGAACATTTTCGTCAAACGAGACTAAAACAAACCACGAAATCTGCCGTGGCGGAACATCATGTAGGAAGACATAGAATTCACTAGGATAAAACTACAATCATTGCAAAACCAAAGGACATTTAAGAACGTAAAATTAGGGAATCTATAGAAATTTATAAAAAATCCTAAAAACTTCACAAAGACGGCGACTATGGTGTGTGCACTAGCAAACGTACGCGTCGCAACAGCTGCCAGATCGCTCAACAATGTGCAAAATCCTCTGGTACAGTGCATACTGTTTGACAGAAAAACAACATCTTCTCTGCCGGTGAATATAAACAGTTCATCAACTGTAATTTTGAACGAAGCGGACACATAACGAGATGCAGCTCTGACGAATGGCCCAGGTTGTATCCGAAACGTTGACATTACCATCAAGAAAAATATAGTGTGAACCCCGAAAAGGCAAGTATTGCAATTTTTCAATATGACACATGAGAAAAGTTTAAAATATTAAATCAGGATTGACTTTGTCAAGCAGTGTGCTGATGTTCACGTATTTGTTTATTTATTGCTCTGTCAAATATGATTAGTCAATTAGATTTTAGTCAAAATTACCAACTTCACTGCTATCTCCTATCCACATATGAATAGCGCTATCAATGCAAAAATTCTTCGGTAAATAATTTGAATAATCAGGTTTTGCTTTTCAAAATGCTTCATGCTTTCCAGAATACTATTTGATTAAATTTTGATAAAATGTGCTAATTTTTCATTCATGCGACGAAAGTTATTTTCCTTCTTGTGTTGCCAATACTTTAGGAAAGAAATGTATCATAAAATATATGAAGAAAGAAATACTTCATCTTTATATTGACGCCATGCATTTGGCAACTACGTCAGGCTATCATGAACAAAGATGTCGGATTTTGATGACATAAAGTTGTTAAGTGAACTAAGAGCCAAATGGAATAATTCGAATAATTATTTTTACCATAAAAAGTTAATTCTACAATGGATTTTACAGTGTATCTAACGAGCGTAAATAGGTAGAGTCTTATAAATTTTTTCTGTATTTTTAGTCGGCGAGACTACAGCAGAATATTTAATTTTTCCAAATATTCTTCTATTTGAATGGTATTAGTTGGTATGTTTTAACCAGAGTTGCCTACGTTTTTAACCGTTGATGTGTGAAACGTTGGCTATTTCTTTATTTGCTCGCAACGTTGAGTCGAAGGTATACTAGAAACCACATAATTATTAAGATTGGTTGTTTAACAAACAAGATGCGGTTCAACTAGTATCTTCCTGTATAAATCAGTATTTCCACCAGTGTAGTCACGATAGAGTTCATAAATCGTTTGTTTTCCTCGGTAACTTTATATTTTTCATTAAATTGTTGCAGTCTACTTCGTTGCTCATTTTTTTTATCCTAGTCCAAATGTACCAAACGCACAAGTTGATTTCCAACTTGCGCGTTCTAATCGACAATGATCATTAACTTTGCATTCCAATTTTAATGCTTTGATTGTTCTTCAAAGTCGCTATATACTTCATTTAACAGTTCCTCAGTTTCAAACCTCGGATGACCGAGGCAGCTCCATATTGCTTTTAAAGTTCTCAGTATTAGAGACGTGGATGGCTACTTAGGCCCCTGCTTACTCCACACTGTCAGCCTTAGCTACTAGGGCAGGAAACGCACAGTATTGAGATTGGTATAGACATTTCTTGTATTTTAAACACTAAAATGTTACCAGTAGCACAAGTTTTGATGATTTAAATTAGATATAAGTTTCAGGTAATTTAGTTATATCGTTCTGTTTTAATTGTTCTGCTCTACCCAGATAAGAAAACAATTGGTCACTAACTTCAGCTCTATGTTGATGGTAACAGTGAGTAATAAAGTTTTTGAGGTTGATTCACAACAGTGTACCTTGAAACAAAATTTTTGATATGTGTTTGCGTATTTTGATTGAATTTATTTAGGCAGTTTTGTCTTAAAAATAATCTTTAATAACTCTTCAGCCTTCAAAACAGAGTGTATATAAAACCTTTTACACCTTCAGCAGTTTTGTAAGAATGTTGCATAGTTCTTGAGAAAAGGATAATCCTTAGATTCACTTCACTCTTATTGCTAAACTTTAAGATAACAGTATGGGTTTCTCAGTAACTATAAAAATAATAATCTTGATAGTGCTGGTTTGGGATCGTTGGGCAGTGATGAATATGTTCTGGAGTAGGTAGCTCAAGAAATGAGCAACTCTGAATTCAATGTAAATTTAACATTGCTCACTAATTACTCAACGTTATCACATGTGTTTATTATCTGATGACTCTGTTTATACATAATTCATTGAGTGAACGTGATTTTTCTTTATTCCGAGTGATTGGTATAATATTTTTCCTAACTTGCAGTATAATATATTTGGTATCATTCAGATTTTTGTTGCTGGTATACTTACCTAATCAAATACCATAAGTTTACTACAGCCATAAGTACGTGAATGAAAATATCAATAAAAAGTATTAAGCATAACCGCATAAGCTTTACTCAATGCTAGTATTTTTTTTTTCCCTAACTGCAAAATGTGTTATTGCCTGCAAACATTTTGTTTGGTAACAACGTTTAATGATACATAGAATATTTTCCTTAATAGGAAATGGCGCCATACTCGTTTTATTACTGAACCGAAAAATCTTTCTGTTAACATGTAGTATCTCAAAATTCGGTTAATTTAGTCGAAACATTTATCCCTAAATGGTACATCCATTAGTGTTTAGATTAATTTATTTTCTCAGCACTTTACAATAACACATAAATCATGTTAGCCATCAATCAGCCGTTGTAGATTACAAAAAACATATAATCCTTGAATCTTAATTATTAATTGATTATTAGTGTTAAAATTAATGGTAAGCAACTTTTTAGAAAACGAGGTATGGGTGTCATTACATATCGATGTTAGAAAGCAGTAGAACGGATGGACTTAAATGAAAACTGTATTCCTTTTTTCTTTTATAGAAGTTTGAGAAAATTTTTCATTTTTTGGTAATTAAGGTAACTAGATGACCCTTGCGAAAATTTCGTGAATACGATGAATAGTAAGGTTTGTGGTTTGCAATAGGATGAAAAGATTACAACTTCATTTGTTTTAGTTGTTTATTGTAATAGGTACGTAAGAAAAGTCGATGCCAGTGAAACAGTGAAGCAGTTTATTAATATCTCCGTGATATGTGCTACTGCTATCTAGTGGCTTGGCTCTGAACTGTCTCATTACGCGACAAACACAGTTATTACTTTTGCCCTTTAAGGGTCAAGTTCCGAAAAATTTCGTTCTTAATTTATAATTTTGGCTGAATGGAGATCTTAATCTTTTAAATGATATTTCATTCATCGATTTCACTTAGGTATCCATGGAAATAAATGGTTAATGACACAAAAAAGCATTAAAGAAATATTTACATTTTTGCCCGTTAAGGGTCAAAATTGGAAACATTAATTTTTTAAAATATAATATGATCAAAACGGGTACCTTCATTTTTCAAATGATACCTCATTTATCGATTTCGATTAGATATGAAGGGAGATAATGGCTTGTGACAAAAAAACTAATAGAAATAATATGTATATATGAGGATGATACTACATAAGTGAATATAAAAGTGTAAGTTAACACTATATAAAGAAGGTCGTAGTTTCGTCCCAATTCATTACTGTGTCAACAATAATTCTTCCATAACAGTATTAAACAGAATTCATCGACAATGTTCGTGTCATTAATAGCAGTTAGCTGGGAATCTGAAAAAAAAAAAAAAAAATATCTGAGGCTCAAAAATATTTCAACTGAGCTCAACAAGAGTTCCTGTTAACACCTTTGAGTAATTTTTTCTGTGTGTAATATTAACATATTTATCTTGTTTGTATATCTGTAAAGAAACATATTTTTCTGTTGTTCTTCTTGTATATTTATTGATGTATTATAAAATCTACCTCCCAGACGTTCCAGTTGTGCTTACTGTTCACCAACGAACAAGACTGGTTCTCTGGTATGATTTTCTGGAACAAAAAACTTCTTAAAATAATAAATCATGTTCATAAAAATGTTAAACCTTAATACAAAGGCTTATTTTTGTGAGTCTTGTAATGCATAACGCAAGACTGTAGACTTTACGTGTCGTGTTAGAAAATGATAGCTTCAGAGTACTGTTACGTTTTGTACTTGACGGAGGATGATTTTAGTTCATTCTGATATATATGTCCCACATTGTACATATATTAATCACAGTTTCTCCAGGTTATGGGTAGAATATATGGTTTAGGTAGTGTACTGTAGTTTTCCTACAACTCATTTCTGCAGCAAAAATGTGGCTGCTCATATATTCATGCTCTTTGTTATATTTTAACATTTTGTTGAAAAGGGTATTAATAAAGGTCTGAGATTTTACATTAAAAATTATATTTAAAATCTGAAGACATTCACATTCAAGCATCAATGAGAAGACAAATTCTTACAATGCGTTACAAAATTTAAAGTGATACAAAACTAATTGCGTCCCTATTTTGTTATTCAACTCTCCATGTCACGCTTCACGCGAATGTCTGTGTGGAGCAGGCACTGCCAACCTTTGTTAAGGTGTTTTTTCCTGACCGTGTGCGTTTTCATATGTGCATCACTATCCATTGTGTAGGAATTTTATTGTTTTCTTTTAGATATATTTTATTCCAGTTAATTATTGTAAATTTCAGATACAAGGTTAGATAAAAATAAATTTTCTTCTGTCAAACATGGATTTATTTCATCTCTGGAACGCCAATGTGAAAAACGTTTTCTTTGTGTCGATACTTTTAGTAGCTTCTAAAGGGCAGCAAGCGGAATACAGCCAGAATTACTCATAATTTTAGTCAAAGTTTTGGTTTACAATCACCGAATTTAATGTTTCCCTTTTTACTGAACGCTGAATTGAATTTACTTATTCTAAAAAGTGTGGCTATAATTAAAAGATAGAATCAGTCTAAAATCTGATGCTTTTATTAACGCTACAAGACTTTGCAATTAATTTGGTTATTTCATACAATTATCAAGAGAATTTAATTTGGCTCTCTGACAATGAAACAGGCTTTCCAAAGGAGCTCCGGTCAAACCAGCTATCCTATTTTTCTGCTGTATTGTTTCATAAAAACTTTCAACACTACTACTTCAATAATTGCTTAGTGTTACGACTATTTAATACGCTATTGAGCTATTTATTAAACTGTTATACCATGTACTTAAAAAAAAACTTCACTTAATCGTCTGTGATTATGTTTTTGTGCGACAAGACAAATGTTCAGTCGGTGTACACCGGTCATACTTTACGGTAGACAGGATATGCCGATGGCGTCTCTATTTATATTATTATGAAAAGAGAAAGAGTAAAAAAATGCTAATAATATATTGTTTTAGAGGAATAGAGCCAAGCGAAAAACGATAATTAAGGACGAGTTCGACACAACAGCAATGAATAATAGAGGAACGATAAGAGATAAAAGGATGGACAAGAAAAGTTTAAGATTAGAGATATTAGACATGAGACTAAAGGCGATGGATGGGTGTATGGAAGATAGAAATAGTTTGTGGAGGAATTGTAATCTGTTGAATTCGATACCGATTATCAAGTGATGTGAAACATGTAATAAGGGTTAGAGAATTTGATGAATGTATGACAGGTAAATAAAGAAATTTTTAAAAGTGACTCACGGAGTGATAACTAGAACCAATGACAAGGAAGCAATTGTTTGTAACAAATAAGAGGGATATTTCTTGGCAGGTGGATGAAACATATGCAGTAGTATAGGATGAAACACCACCGACATCCTTGAAGTTTAAAATGCACACATTATAAACTTTAACAAGAAAGGGATAAATGTATGTTATCAAGGTAACAAAGAATATATACTGTTCTATTAAGTGGTAATTGGAAGTAGGAAAACGCAATCATAGTGAACACGTAAAGTAGCTGTCCCCGGGTAGAGATGAGCAGAGGTTCATTATAGGAGACAAATACCACTAAGAGTGAAACATTTGTTCATATTTTAAACATTTAATATTCTTGTAAAAGAAAAGTTGTAATATGTTATGTAATTCTTTTTCATTAATATTGGAAGTTTACCTGTGCATTACTCCAATTGCTGTAATTTTTTGACGGTTTAGTCAAAATATTGCGATGAAACAAAATTAGTAAAATGTAAACGTCTTTCAAAAATGTGTAAGTTTTTACTACATGAAAATGAATTTTGATTGTAGTTTTGCCTTAAAAGTCGCATCTTTTAATTTCTAACAGTTTCACAAATGTTTTGTTAAATGTGAATCTTTATTTTAAGCAGTTTCCATGATGCCTGGGTGTCACCGCGTCTGGCACATTGCATTCAGTACCAGAACTCGGCGATACGCGCTAAGTATGGAAACTATTTAATCCTCCTGAGGAAGCATTCGATTGCTATCAGTTTAAGCGTTTGTTTTGCACGTTTATCTATCCAAAATTTTCAGTATCGGAAGGTAAAAGTAATCATAGATATTAAGTAGAAGACTGATTATCTGTAATTTGGAAATACATTAAAAAGTTTCCATTACAGCGGTGTCAACTATAAGAGTTTTCACAGAATGCAACCAGTCATCACAACGAGGATCGCTGGTTTGAGTCCTGCCTAGGCTTTTTAAACCAAGTGTTTTGTTCATCGTGTGTCATTCTACCACATGAGGTAAATTGTAATTATATAACTGAAAATTCACTAATACTCTTTGAATTGGCTTAATGGCTGTAATGACCAAGTACTATCCTTTTCCTATCTTCTTTAAGAAAAAAATTACGTTGATATGTTTTTTAAACAATTGCTGATAGACAGACTGTTAATCATGAACCCCTTAATATATTTGACATGATCTAAAAGAATCAATAAAATAGTCCTGAATAATATAAGCTCATGTTTTCCATGTCTTCTGGAAAATTTAATCAAAATTTCTCAGTGAGAGCTAATACTTGTTAATAACCAGTCCCATCAGTTAAATAATTTTTCCAGCTAACTGACTGCTGCTCCATGCTTGCTGCATGCTCAAGCTTTCCATCACAAACTGCTTTTCAACCTATTTTTACCGTTGTATCTCTCAGTATTCCTGAGATTGAATTCTTTGGATTGTAGGGTCATTAACAGTATTACTGGCTGTTTGCCTTCTTTTTAATTATTTGTTTAGTTAAAGTTTAGAGTATTAATAACCTATCGTTATTTTCTTTCAGTAGATGTTGTAGCTCCTAGTTACATTAAATCAACAGCAACTTTTTTTATTTTTCTATCTCGCAATGTACTACGCCTGAAAAATAAACAAAATATTTTAAGACAAAGATAACATATTTTATTCAAGTCCTTATGTGTGCACAACATGGATATAATAGTATATGAATTACAAATGATGCCTTAAGCACTGAAAGACTGATAAATGACCGATGCCCATCCATTGTAGGAATACAGCCTGGTTTCATGTTTCATAAAATGTAGTATTTTCCAACTGAGAGTTGAATTTTAATTAGTAGTTTATAATTTTATTCTTATTTTATTCAGTTAAATGGCAATTTACAATACTTGTTTACAATAGAAATGATTTAACTATCGCTAAAACTGCTACATTATAATTAAGAATAAAAGTAATCAGATTAACGGGTTTATAGATCAGTTTTTCATTATGAGTGTTTAATCGACTTATTAAAAACAGAATACCTGGGGTCGGCGATATAGAATGGAATGTATGGCTCATTAAGTTGGAACCGCGTTAGAAGCTATGGTTATTGCTAATACCTTGAACGTTTCTGTAGCGTACAATTCTGAAGAAGCTCCTAATGTAGGGAATCACTGTTCTGTGTTTTAGTTTTCGACGAATCCAGAAAAATGTACACGTGATACGGCTACACTTCCCTAGAACTACTAAAGGCTCACCCTGTTACAGGAAGTTACGTTTTTAGCATTAACGAGTTTGTAATTTTTGTAAGACAACACTAACATTCTATTTGCAACAGTAAGCCTACCATGTAACGTATTATTATCCTGATCAGAACTCCAATCAATAAATTCAAAGATACTAGCTCTTTTTGTTAAAGTTACGCTTGATGCCCGATGCTATTAATAGTGCCGGAGTATATTTCCAA
Source organism: Vandiemenella viatica (assembly GCA_031002005.1). Taxonomy (NCBI): domain Eukaryota; kingdom Metazoa; phylum Arthropoda; class Insecta; order Orthoptera; family Morabidae; genus Vandiemenella; species Vandiemenella viatica. The sequence goes on along the minus strand of JARYHS010008074.1, from coordinate 340,145,009 downwards.
CATTTTTTAAATGCTTCTATTCTTGGGAAAAATGTCGGAATCTGGCATTTCCACTTCATTTTGTTTCAATTTTGTTACTGGAGCAAATGATTAGAAATTAATATTTTTCGGCGCATTAGATGAATGTCTATTTTCTGTTCGCGATTTATTAAATAATAATTTACAGCAATGAATAGATTTAGCAAAGTTAAAGTAAAGGGAAAATTGTTAGAAACTTTGAAATTGTAACCTCTCACTTTTGATATGCTATGCCAGACATTAAAACTTTTAAGGTCACGTTTATTTTGTGTGGCAACAGTTGCTGCTTTATGATATGATTTTCATGTTACACGAGATCATCTGATGTATAACTGATAAAGTGTTTGTTAAAGTTGTTTAGACGGTTTGTAAGGGGAATCGTCTTCGAAGAAAAGTATGAGTCTTTGCCCATTTTTTCTGCATTGTTTTTAGCAGCGTAATAAAATAAATCTGATGTGAGTAAATGAATTACGGTATGAAGTATTTTGAGATGTATTGCTTACCCTAATTGTAACAGATTCGTTAATTTTTGCAAGTATTCATGCCCCTGTTACTGCGGTTATACAGATTGTGTATCCTTATGTACTGAAAGATAAAAATTACCATTTTTCATAGAAATAAAATATAAATTGGGTGTTTAGAATATCCATAGTTAGATGTGTTTAGTTTCCATTTATACCATAAATATTTAAAATGGTGATAAAATAGTTTGATATTTGTGCATATAGTAAAATGTTATAACAAGTGATACATAGAAGTATTCTATATAGTAACTGGATAAAACTGGTAAAGGAAATATCATTACAGGTTGTTCCCCATTATTTCTGCAATCGTAATTGTAGACTAAGTTCACCTTACGATTAGGAAAGTTGTTACACACTTCTAGTATGTCACACCAGCTTGAAGAGTCTTGAGTATATTGCCGCATTTCACAAAGTCGTTCTTCTTTAGTCCTACAACTTGCAAACCTAACGGCTCATGTCTTATAGAATTCCTGAGAAATAAAGGTAAACCTAATCTTCTCGTTGAACTTATCACTTGCAGCCCTCATATAAATTTCTTTGTTTCACTGTCTTGCTACTTGCATTTTTTTATCTACACCGCAGCACCATTAGTCACAAACAAACGTTCTTGTTACATAAGTTGAAAAACTTCGTCTCTGTACATAGTACATAAACCCTGTTTTAAAGTACATTAGAATGTTAACGGTCTAGATTTACCGATGCTCATAACCATTTGCCACGTCATAACTTGTACCAGTGTAAATTTTTACAAATCAGATACATGATATTGTTGTCTTATTGTCGCCTTTGTGGTACATCGCTATTTAAGAGGCGTCTTAATAAATCTGTAAAAGTGTTCTGCTAAGATAAGTACTCTGGATTATTATTTTTTTTTCGTTTCTTTTCTTTTTTCAGAAACTGACGTAAAATTAATAAACAATATGATAGCTCAGTAATTATTCTTCGAAGAATAAATACGACTGGAACTTGATTTTAAACCATTCCTTCCAGGAGCAGGGGATCGTATTTCGTAGAATAATGGCAAGTCAACTTCACAGAGAGCCGTCAAAATGGGCGCTGTTTCGGCTTCTTCTCAAACTGATCTGTAACAAAAGTAGAAATTAAACAAAAATATTAATTAATTAATTCGTGTGAAACTGAATGTTCATTATAGTAAATATCAACATGGTAGTGTAATCAGAACGTGTATCAATCAGAGAAACATGACATCAACTTGATAGCAATGAAGAAAATAATATTCTAGTGCATGCGACCCTTCATGTCTATCAGTTTATTACACGGGATAGTTCTTCCTAACAAGCGTACGTAATTGGCATCGTACAAAATGCGAGGTGATGAGGAATCATGTGGTTCAATGATTTACACATTTTGGAGAGGTTTAGTCAATGGCAATGCACCACAAACACGGGAACCAACTAACATGGAGAATATGTCCCAGAATCTTCAATGCATCTAAGATTTAAAAATTCAACATTTGATTTGTATGTGTTCACCATAAGCGGAAACGTTTGTAGTCTCTGACACTATAATCTTGTATACCAAATCGCAGGTCCAGTAAGGCAGTGTGTTGATACAAGCATATGCATGATTTTAAATGCAACAAATTTTATATATTTGCAACGTATTCATTTACTATTCTTATTTATTAAACTTTTATAGTTTAAAATATGAAACACATGATGAATTTATCACAGTTTCTTGGAATCCACATTATTCCTTGTAAATCTTAATCTTAATTAATGCACTAACCCCGGTGCAAGTTTAGCCCTTACAGAGAATATATCAAGGGCTCATAAATTACAACTTTGTGCAACGAATTATATAATTTTACTTCTATTTGAATTTTTCTTAATGGGAGGTGTTTGATAATAAATTGTGTTATTGCGCTACCTGAAACCTTTTTAGAATGTACCCCAAGAAATTTGAGATAATAGAGATCAGTCTTGGACAATAACTTCAGCTGCCTCGGGGCTGATATTATTGTTCTTTATAATTCTGTTTTTTTTCTGTATTCTTCGTAGAAGCTGATTTCATCGTGCCTATTTTCACTTATCTGTTTCTTAAATGTTAAACTTTTTCCTCCTACATTTTAATTTATTTTTGAAATCAGAAGCGTGATAACAGCGCAATTATAATTTTATATATTCCTGTTTTTACGAAAACTGAGCATCTAAATCAGAGTAGGCTGAAAATGAGTAATCTAGTGATAATAGGTCCCGTTTGCTCAAAAGTCTATGAAGGATACGAAATATGAATTTAGCATGCACAATATGTCGAACTCATGGTACTTTTAGTCGCTGCATACCGAGCGTGGTGGTGTAACGGATAGCGTTCTGGCCTCGCATTCGGGAGGACGGCGGTTCGAATCCCCGTCCGGGCATCCAGATTTGGGTTTTCCATGGTTTCCCCAAATCACTCCAGGTGAATTCCGGGATGCTTCCTTCAAAAGGCCATGGCCGAATTCCTTCCCATTCCTTGCCCCCATCCTTTCCCGTCTCTAAAGACCTCGTTGTTAAAAAGGGGCGTTAAACTGTTACAAAAAAAAAAAAAAAGTCGCTGCATAACCTCTCTGCTCAATTCAGCAGTAGCAATACAAATCAGAACAGATTCTAGGAATCGCTGAAAGCAGAAAGCATCAGCACTGTTTAGATTTCAGTTAAATAAGATAAAAAGGAACATGTTATCATATAAAGTATATAACCAACGATTTAAAAATAATGTTGCACCTGAGCGTAAGATGTTTAGTGCTGTATTCTCCTGCAAAAAGCAGTGTGTTCTCCTGCAAAATCTAAGAAAACATTTCAGGTATTTTTTTTTTCAAGTCCATACCTTCCTTAAGGTTCAACCTATATAACCTTCAAAATAGAACCGGCTCCAGCGATCTTCGATTATCGTGTCAGGTGCCTTATAGCTCGATAACGGTTTTTTCTTTAATGTAATAAAAGTGCTTAGATATGTCATATTTATGGTTCTGATATTTTTAATTTATATTCCAGAAACTTATCTATTACGTATCTGACATTATTTTCTCCTAAGTCAATGTTACTATTTTAATGTCAAGTTAATCCACTTATCTGGTGATATTTATGGAAAACCTGTGAGAAGAAGCTTTGCTGTATCCATGAAGGCATTAAATACATTCGTAAAAGTCACAAGCGACCAAAAAACTTGTATCAGAGTAAGAAATAACTCATTTTTGTTTTGATTCAAATTCCTGAACATAATATCTTGATAGTTTGAAAATTTGACTGAGATCACTATCTTGGACGGGAGCGTGGCAATAATGTTAATTAAAAACTTATATTGATGGATGCATGAAAATTGTCCCCTTCGCATCCCGAAGCGTGGTAGTTATGGATGCAAAGTACGATGTTTAAACGTAGCTGCCAGCACAATGAAATGGAAGATATTCATAGCACAGTTACTTAAATCACAATGGAAATTTTCTTATTAGATCATTCTGGTCTAACCACGAACCATGAAGTAGTGAACCTACAACAACTTTCAACGTATTATTTACGATTAGTTATTCATCTGTCGATTTAGCGTCGGTTGGTAACATATTGTTAGTTAAAACGAATCATGCAGCGGGTTGTTAAATTCCAGATGAAGAAGCATATTTCATATTAAGTTACTGAAGTAATAGTTCTAATAAAGGTTTATTGCGAAATTTTAATTGAAAGACACAATGTTTCCGGTAAATAAATGTCGTGTGAGAACAAGAATCTAGACAGAACACTATCCATCTACAATCGGGGACTTGATTTTCATTCAGAAATAAAACACTGCCATGGAAATTCAGAAACATGAGCGCATGCAAACTCCAAATGGAAACAAATTGGGACTATGTCAAGAGGGCCCCAGTAGTGCAGGGTAGAGCTTGGTTTTCATTAGCAGATTCACGGTGCGAGGGTCGACAAATATGGTCAGAGGCTGCAAACAACCTAATTGTTCGGGGCATACGACATATCACTGTCTACACTGGATAGGTATGACTATATAGCGTTTCATGTGCCCTGTGACGAAGAGTAAATGGTTGATCTGCTAAAGGGTAATCAAGATAGCGAAAGTTTGTACAAAATTGCAATTGTTAACTTTGTTTCCTAGCCTTAAAAAAAAAAAAAAAAAAAAAAAAAAAAAAAAAAAAAAAAAAAAAAAAAAAAAAAAAAAAAAAAAAAAAAAACAGGGTAATGCTGTGTGGCTACTGAGAAGCAGACGACCATTTTTCATATTTACCGATTTAATCCCGTTAAATAAAAAGCTTGCGAATTACCAATTAAAGATGAGAATGTCCATAAAACTTCTTATAATGTCAGAATTCCAGGGGCTTTACTCGAAACCCTCCTGCTGAACAACTTTATACGTTTACAGACATTTAATGCACAGATGTGATTAGTATAATTGGTTATTAATTTGTTTCTGTGGGACAATGCTGCTTGTGTCCCATGCAACCCAGCATATGGTTCTCTGGCCCTATGCCCAGTCACAAGCAGGTAGCATAGAGGAGTGGTGTAGCATAGCTGATAAGCTAGGAGCATGCTGGACGTATCATACTGGGTCACACTTAAAACATATTTTATTTATGTGGCAGACGCTGATATTTTACGGTGTTAGAAAAATACTTTCAAAATTGCTTATGAATTCATTTGTTCTGGAAAATACAAGCAGAAAATAATTTAAAAATTTTACGTTCAGAGCGAGAATGCAGTTTCAGTGCAATGTTTCAGAACAACTGAAAACATAGTTCTTGCACCAATGGAACCTGGCTACCTACATCACAATATCCTTTCTTTCTTTGACAGCACAACTCGTGTATGGTGATGAAAAGTGATATCTACTCTTGAAAATAATAAGGAGACGATAAACATTTATGAGAAGACAACAGTGAATATTTTGTATGGTTTTCGTTTTCCAGTTATTGGAAAAGGAATCATATCTGGATTCAATATTTTTCTAACACCGTCTTCACATTGTAGGAACACATAATACTTCTCATGAAATGAAGGATTATGTCCAATTTCAACAAATTATTTATGTTTCTGGGAACGTAATTGAGTTTTTACTGAGTACAGAATAAGCAACAACTTTATTAATGGGTACAACGCAACATATCGGGGTTGGGGGGTGGGGGAGAAGGGACCACTGCATTGTTGAGACTTACTCATTCTTTTTCTTAAACATTGAGATTCTCCAAAAATCAAATGATTGAACTTGAAGTGCATTGCTCTTTTGGGTGACTGGCAGTGACAGAACATAGTTGCGGCTAAACATTTAGATGAATGATGGTTTGGGCCTCTCCCTGGCACTGCGGCTGTAGATAAGTTCCCTCGATGGAGCCCATGCTTCGGCGAAGAGAACAGAAAAATGTGATGAAACTTGTGTTCACCTGCAACTGCTGGCATAAATACTTGTTACATTGCCTTACTTCTAGAGTAGATTACATCATATAGTTTTGATTTCTTTCTTCAGATCACGTTCAAGAGGCTTGTGTTTTCGGATGATCTGTATAAGGTTGGTTTACATTAACGTAAAAGTGTTTTACCTGAAAGTAATAATAACAATCTAAGGTTTCAGTTTAAATAATATTGCTATAATAGGTGGTTTGAATAATATTGTGTGTTTACTCTCTATTATATAACAAGAGAGATGTGATAGCCAATATCCTTCTACAAGTTTTAATGTGACGAGCATGTATTAAAAATAATTATACAAGGTGGAGTATATGTAATTATTGAAAGGAGAGCATGAAAGCTGATGATAGCGCTAGTGCAAACCTTTTGATGCCAGTGGTGACTAAAAAGATGGCTAGGATAACGCCTCATATATCATCAGCTTCATTAGAAACCCATAATTTAATTACGTGAAATGTGCAACTAATTTCTAACTGCAACTGTGGTCAGTAAAAGTAGTAAATAAATAAGCATATTTTATCTCACCCTGTGGCCTTCTTAGAGTTTTTCATTTCTTTGTCACTCACTCAACATGAAACCCATTCACAAAGAAAATCATTATAATATAAAATAAAATACATGACGTAGTAAAAATGTCAAAACTTAACAAACTTTACAACTGTTTAGAAAATTCAATAATATTAGGGTAGATTTTTATGATATATTGTATTAGTGAGACTGAAGAAGAAGCATTAAAATTATTTGTAGACAGCTTCGAGTAGGAGAATATTACACCGTTAGACTGGTGCCGAACATGTTTGGTACTAAAAATAAAAGATTACCGACAGAGAATGACGAGAGTGGTTATCAAAACCTGTTGAACAGTGTTTCTAAACCTGTGGTCCGCGAACCAATAGTGGTCTGCGAGGATGGTGCAGGTGGTTCGCAGGCAGAATATTAAAATTTAGCTCCTACTGCATAAGACTATAAGTAAGTATAAGTTATAAGCACAACTATTTAAAAGCCATCAATATTACAACGACCAGGCAAAAATCTGGCATTTCCAGGATAGGATAACCCTGTTGCTACAATATCCTATTAACTAAATTCGTTTCCAGTCATTATCAAAGAAGGGCCGTTTGTTTAAGATTTATGTTAATGACTGTTTTATTAGAATCTTGTAGTAGGTGTGAGGGACCATAGGACGTGATAGGGTTTGTAACATTAGAGAAATGAAGTAATTAACAATAAAAGTTGTCAAGTCTCGTTATTTTTATTTTGTGTGTGTAGGTTGGTGATATAGTGTAGCATCCACTAAAATTGATAATTTCAAGTGGTTCTGAACCAACGTGCAAAGTCCAACACTACCTGATCTGAAGAATGAAGGACAAACCTCAGTGGAGGAGTGAAAAAATTCTGTGAGGAGAAAGAAAGACGAAGCAGTAAAACAGTTCTTCTCGAGGTTCAAAGTAGGCAAAATTTAAAAAGAAGATTAAGAAAAAGAATTAAATGCAAGTTGCAAGTGTCCACGAGATATGTGAAATAAAAATACATCTTGGGTAAAATATGTAATCTACATAAATACAAGGAAGGCACAACTTTGAGACAGCCACAACATTTTGTAAGAGAAATCTGGTTTAGTAAGCTAATTTTTCTCAATCCTTTAGATCTCTATTTAATCAGTGCTACGAACAGTTTTGAATTTTGCCCAGTTTGTTAAGTGATTCCCTGTAAGAATTACAAGCTGAGAATACAAATTGTGAATGAAAGGAAGTATGAACTGTGAATGCAAGCACTGATTATTTTGCAACAAATGTGTACTTCAAATAGGTAACTATTCTTGTTAAACACTTTATAAATCGTGACTTGAATTATTGCCATGAATTAATGGATTTTGTTAGACAACATATTTCTTACCCTCCTAAACGAGTTACTCATGCTACTATGTAAATCTCCCATGCTGAGCTTTAGGAAAAAGGATATAGTTACATTTGAGTTCACATCTAATCCTCACCCATTTTGGACGGCGAGTCCTTGAGGTGGTTTGCCTTGATTGCGTTCATGCGCCAGTTCTGCGGACAACCTCCCGCGGCCGCTGGACCACCACCTCCACCAGGCCCGCCGCCTCCGCCGCCACCACCGCCACCCCCAACGCTGCCGCAGCCGGGGGGAGCCGCCCCCGACGTCGAGCCTGGCCCCGTCAGCCGCGGGCCCCTCGGCTGCTCCACGGGCAGCACCCGCCGCCGCTTCTTGGGCAGCTTGGCTCGCGCCTGCGTGTGCGAGTAGTACATGGCGAAGTTGCTGACGATGACGGGCACTGGCAGGCCGATGGTGAGCACACCGGCCAGAGCGCACAGGGCGCCCACGAACATGCCCACGTACGTCTTGGGCACCATGTCGCCGTACCCCACGGTCGTCATGGTGACCAGCGCCCACCACAGTCCGAGCGGGATGCTGTTGAAGTCGTTGTACGGGTTTGCTTGGATGCGCTCGGCGTAGTACACGAGGCTGGCGAAGATGACGATTCCGAGCACCAGGAAGAAGATTAGGAGAGTAAGTTCCTTGGCCGACGCTCGGAACGTCTGGATGAGAATCTTCAACCCCGACGAGTGGCGTGTCAGTTTGAACAGTCGCATAATACGGATGATACTCAAGAACTCGAAGATGTCGGCGTTCTCTAGGTGCGACGTCAGCTTCTGCAGGACGAGGTCGACGTAGAAGCTGAGAGTGGCTATGTAGTCTATTATGTTGACGGACGCTTTGATGAACTCGATGCGATTTGGCGACGCGATGAAACGTATGAAGAATTCGAAGGTGAACCATGCGTTGCAGACACACTCGAAATAGAAAAAGGCGACGTGCGCCGTGGTCTTCGTCTTGTCCAGCACCCACGCCGTCCCGTTGGAGGGCGTGGTGACGGTGAAATTGCGAATTACCGGCACTCTCATATCCGGGTGCGTCTTCAGGCAGAAAGACAGGATTGAAACGCAGATGAAGAACACCGATATCACACCGATTATCTGGAACAAAGTCACAGGTTGTTGGAAGAAAACTGATCTTCTCAACACATATAAGAACTTGTATATTACAGAAAGTTATGTGCTGGAACAGACTTTTCTTAACATAATATGAAATCTAAATAAATGTCTGAATTTTGAATGATTAATTTACAAGGCGATATTGTAAAAAATAATATATATATTTTCTGCTTTATAAATTATTAGAATCTTGAATTTATTTTACTCTCATATTTTTGAAACTGCTCAATGATGAAGTTTACCACTATGAAACATCTGTAGTAAGTATATGGTATATTGGCCATCCTTCCGTAGTTGCGCATCCACAGTCACTGACGATGCCCCATTCCACAAGGGCGAAACGCGTCTGAGCTTACATCAATAAAACCAGTTGCTAATAGACGGTGTTTTTATTTACAAATCTGTAGTAAGGTTCATAGACAACGTTAAAGAGAAAAATTCAATTAAAATGACTTAAAATATCAAATTAACTACATTAGTTAGTAACCTCTGATTAAATCACCTCAAAGAAATTTAAAAAGTATTATCAGAAATTAAAAGCTAGTAACCAGGTTTAAACACGTAGCTGTAATTGTATTGAAAGTTATTTCGATGAAGGAAATAATATGGAAACATGCTTCTTTAAGAAACAGTCATTTGTCTTAGGTGTTATTATTATTTATTTAGGTATCAATTTTCTCAGTATTCATGTCATTGATGGAGATATATGTTAAACGTCTTACACTTTTGTGTGTCAAACCATTAAACGTATTCTTAATGATAATGAAGCAACCAAAATTTGATGAACAATTTTGTGAAAATTATAAAGGTATTTGAATAGAAATTCGATCGAAAGAGAATAACATGAAAAACCGCAAAGTCAGACGATACGTTTGCCTATCGTAATTACCGTATATATACACCAACAAAGTCCTGCGAGAAAACAGTCATGATAAATTCTGACTCACTTCCACTGCATCTAATTTTATTTTCTGTTATTCCGTAAGTCAACAAATGCTTATTTCACTTCTATGACAAATACTAGTCGCGCCTGTTAAAAAAATCCTAAACTGGTAGTGGTCCGACATGTTTAATGGAAATTACTTCATTTTCTAGTATTCCCTGTTTGATGTGATGTATTCAGTACATTTAAAATAGTCTACTAGTTCTAATGTTATGCACTTTTTATCTGAATTCTATGTTATATAGAGAACCTGAAACTGACAATAGCTTTAATAAACCTTCTCCTCCATGTTATTGGGTGTTATGGTACATGTGTAGAATGATAACACGAGATATTCTCATAAATTCATAGCGTTAAACTAATTCTGATGAATAAGAGAATCATACTGGATGATGCGAGAATGGAGAGAAGCCACACAAGCTAAGGAATAAAACCTATCTCTTGCAGCAGGAACAACCTAACAAAAGGCGTGTAATCTGTGAAAACTTCGTTGCAAATTTGTATTTGAAAAATGACCAAATAAATAATAGCTGAAATTAATTAAACCTTTGCCAGTTCCTGTCGTACACACAATGACTGAATGTACTGACAGGAATACGATTATGAAAAGCAATTTTCAGTAGTGAGTTTCCTTCATACATACTGAACATTTCAACACTGAAACTGATAATCTAAACCATATTTACAGTGTTCATGTTTACAGCTTATCATCTTAAAAAAGGAAATGTTTCTGAATGGACTAAACAAAATCTAGGTTTCTTCCCAATACGCAAATTGGATTTCAAGAATTTGTGATTTGCTGTTTTATACTACCGAGCGTGGTGGGTGAACGGTTAACGTTCTGGCCTCGCATTCGGGAGGACGCGGGTTCGAATCCCCATCCGGGCATCCAGATTTGGTTTTTCCATGACTACCCCAAATAACTCCAGTCGAATGCCAGGATGCTTCCTTCAAAAAGACCATGGCCGAATTCCTTCCCGTTCCTTGTCCCTAGACCCATCCTGCCTCTAATGACCTTAGCCGTCGACGAGGCGTAAAGCCATAAGTAAAAAAAAAATGTTGTATACTTTACAAAGTGGAGTTAACAATACTTGATAAAATCGATGATATACAGTTCAGATTTCCCGTTGTTAATTGGCAAAACATTTTGTTGATGATACAAGCTTGTTATTGAACGACTAGTATCTACAAAAATTAGAACCATAAAAGATACAAGTAAGAATGTAGCTTGTTACCAGTAAATTGTGGTTTTTGTAGGAAAATACTAACTGAAATTATCACAGAAATGAACCAATGGGTTGTTTGAGAGAAGTGAAGTGAATGTGCCCTAAGTTTCTGTATGCTGCTACATACCAAATAACTGGAAATATCACATTTAGCTACTTTTCTAAGTTTGCGTATCCTGATCAAGTGTCATTTGCTGAGTAGCTGTCCGGGTAATGTAATAGACTCGATCTTGATTATATATGCATACATTTTTTCATAAAAAAACCACACTGATAACGGGCTGAGTAAACCCAAGAACATGTTGCTTGATTTTGTGAATTGGATTTAGATATCCTTAAAATTCTACCTATTTTCTCTCTTTTTTTAATGATAATAATTATTGGTGTGAACTATTTGGTCTCAGTATTAACGTACAGAAAAATCTGCAAAGAAAGCAATTTTTCAATTATGTAACGTGAAAAATCTTTTATGCATTTTATACATTTCTACAAAATGATTGCTCCTTTATCCTTAAAATAAAAAAAAAGAATCAGCAAATTTTTCTATGTAAAATAATTTGATCTTTGTTTTTGGAAATTAAAATTGATGAAGAGACTTTTCACGAAGGAACATGTCATTTATATCATAAAATTCATTCTTTTAAGTAGAAACTGAATTTATTTTTGTGATCTATTGTAACAATTTTAACTTTCATTGAGTTCAGTTTTACGCAACCACCATTTTAATGCAGTTAAAATAAAATAGAGACCTTCCATTTATCACATAGCTTCATTTTCGCTGGTGACATTACTTTGGAAGAATTTAATAAATGAACTGTCGACTAGTCGTCCTCAGTACCAACGTTGGTTGCCGATATTTAAGTTTGTGAAACACGTTGAAATGACTATTTTGTTTCATGGCCTTGCCTACTTGCAGCCTGTTCGGTAATCCTTGAAGGAACAACGTTCGACTCTGTTGCCGGAAGGCCAGATGTAGTGCGGACACGTGCTAGGCGGGGTCATTCACCCCGCGTGGAGGATCCCTCAGGACTGCAGCCGCTGCGCTCCTCTCATGTTTCACGGCGGACCGCTAGGGGCGCCACCACAGACTGCTGCCCAAAACTCTCTCTCCCCTCTCACAACAGTAAACACTGCAGTATCAAATGACACTTAATCGTTTCTCAATACACAGACTTCGTTTATCTATGTTATGGTTCAATGACTAACAAGTTACTTCTATAGGTACTAAAGTAATAGTACTCCTTCCGCAGAAAGGAAGCATCAAAAGTAGAGACTACCGAGACACTTGAAGAGGATTTAATTCAATTGTTTGTACTTTTCAGAAACATACAATTCTATTCTCAGATGTATAAAAACCTTTCGAGGACGACTTGGCATTTAAAAATGAAAAAAATCTGCATATACATTGTAGCTTCTGACGAGTTTAATAAATACCAGAGGTTATACATAGTATATAATTATTCAATCCCTACACAACCATGCAAAATCTCTATATAGTTTACATGATTTTATTCAGTAGTTTGTGGTAACCTGTGTAGCTGGACGAAAACCAGGCGAATTTTGTTGAATATGTTCAGTGAACCTGTTCAGAATCATATATTTCTTCTAGAGAATCAGAGAGATCAGGAAGAAGATGAATTAAATTAGTGATATATCTTTTGCTATATACCAATTATCGTATTGATAGTGTTAGTAGATGATTTAAGGTCCCTTCCCAAATTCATGTAATAGTTAGTTGTTTGTTCTCTTGGCGTTTAGATTAACCTGTGGGTTATTTAAAAAGAAACTTTTCAGCCACAAGCTGAGATATGCATTACCTACGTGACAGTCATTGTCTGTGCTACAAAACTACTGTCCATGTCGTCTCATTGTTTATTTACCCACCAAAAGAATACACTTATCACCCACCTATTTTTCTAGAACTACTGCTTTTAGTAAACTTCCATGTGTCAGATATTAATAGTAATGAATGATATCTTCTTCCTACCACAGCTCTGTTCTCTAATATTTATTCTGTAACGTGATGGCAGTGTAGAGAACTACTTATTTTGTTAGTGAGTACCTTGGCGGCGTTCGACGAATACGGTTCGTCGAAGAGTGACCACATCTTGGGTTTGAGATGCTGCCACCAGGAGAGCGTGCCGTTGAAGTAGTCTTCCTCGAATCCAAACTTCCTCGCGATCTCTTCGTCGCTCGGCTTCTCTGTGTCCAGGTCCAGCCTGTCCAGGACAGCCAACGTCTCCTGCGTGTCCCTGTGCTGAAATAACCAACAGGAACAATCAGTAACGGTTAACGTGATTTACCTATCAAAACAGAGTTGAAAGAGATATAGTACAATACATATTCGACGTTGCTAGACCTACAGTTTACGGGAAACGCGTGGACTTTGTGTGGTTCGGATTCTATGTAAAACTCTATATCTAGCACGACAGAGGTCTAACGTACCATAATTCGAAACTCTGTCACCGAATGTTAAGTAACACGGATGTATTTTTCTTCCCAGATTGATTTAATTAGAAATTATTATAAAATTCAAATCAGTAATGAGAGGAAATGAGATAGGAGTCCCGTATGAGTGTCACTTATTTGGGAAAAAGAAATAGAAATTTTGATTAATTAGCAACAGTTAATTTCGAAAAAATAAAAAAAATCCTCGAAATTCACTGCCTAACTTAAAAAATCAAACATTTAGAATGGGGGAGGAAATAAAATGAAACTTCGGGGTTGTGGAAGTATGTGATGTTAATTCAGTGATTACGAAATCGAGGCAGGTTTACAAAGAACATAGGAGTATAACACCACTTATCAGTATCCATGCTCTGATTCGGTTGGGAGTGCTGTCATAGAGCCGTTTTATCCTCTCCTGAGGCAAGCTGGCCCGCAACTGCTGTATCTGGTCCTTGATATCCTGTATCCTGGCAATTGGAAGGAATTCACATCCGAGCTGGTGCCAAACATATCACACATATTCTACAGATATCAAGGTGTTGTGGCCACATCACCAGGCAGACAGTTCATAGAGACAATTGACGTGTGTGTGTGTGTGTGTGTGTGTGTGTGTGTATGTGCGAGTATTGTCCTGTTGAAAAATGGTACCCAAATGTACTGTCGTATGAGGGAAAACACGAGAAGACCCAGGATGTCAGTTAGGTACCGTTATGTGGTCTGATTTCCCTCAATAGCTACCAGCCGATACCTCCCCACACCATGACCCCAGGAGTAACTCCACTGAGCCTCTCCAAAACATTGGAAGAATGGGACCTCTTCGCCGATCGCAGCTATATTCTCCGACAATGGTCGTCCGAACTTGCGCACAACCGTGATATATCGCTCAACACAACGTGATGCCATTCATTGCGTGCAGAATCGTAATTAATCGCTGAATACAATCAATGGCGTCGCATTATTTTCAGCTATGAATCACTATTCTGCACCCTTCACAATCGCATCGATGCATGCATCAAGGCGATAGGAGATGTAAATTTGACTCGATTTCGTAATCACTGAAATACTGTCACATATCACCGCAAGCCGTATAGTTTTATTTCGTTTTCTCCCTCCTTGTGTGTGTTTCAATTTTTGTCAATGTAAAGGCCGCTGAATTTGATGTTAATTAGATTTATGAATGGTTGTCCGGTATTGATATATTTATTTAAATTTTTTGGAGGGTTTTATTCTTCATTGTGGGCGATGGTCGTTCAGGTACTGTGATGGTGCTCGGCGCTTCACAGGGGATAACCGGTTCGGTCCTCGGAACTTGATCACAATGGTGGAATAGATGTGGGTCACGATTCTTTATAAACATATTGTCTATTGAAGTCTTTGCTTACCTAACAAGATTCTACGCTGTGAATATGCAGAACAGGATTTCACTCTCTACATTATTTCAGCTCTCATCATAATACAAAGTACACTATACACAAACACATTAGTCATCCTCATAAAACCGTATCACTTACAAACATTTCTACACTGGGGAAGGCAACAGTAAATTATTCTAATTAAAAGTTCCCCCGGAGTTTGTTGCAGAGTGTAACATCTTCCATGACAAAACAAAAGCCTACGCCAGGGGTACGGATATGGCACAATACTGTAATTCTCTTCGTCTTAGATTCATTTTAAGAGCATGTATTATAGTTTGGGTGGTGTAGTTAATGTAATATTTTTTTTCAACTGGTAACTGATAAGCCCACAAGGACAGTAGATCCTCATGACGACCACAAACATTTTATCCAGTATATCGTACTAATGCAGAAACTAAAGTTACACTGTTTGTTTCTCATGTTAATCGTATCTAACAGAAAAAACAGTAAAATTATCCATAGCTCACTGACAATACTGATAATACACTTAGGATTATTACGCACCGAGTCTACTTTAGACGGAAACTCTGAAAGCTAATTTTGACGTCTATATCGTTCAGTTATATGGTAGCTGGTGCAAATGTGCGATGTGTTGCATCTCTTAGCAAGGAGTTTCAATGTGGATAATTTATATAAGGTATAAAAACCACTGTGAACAATGATGCTTAAAATTTTAGTCTTCTTTTAAGGAACTAGATGATTTGATACCAAACTTTCTAGCATTTTAGCAATAAGAAAAAGATTAGTCGTTTGGAAAGTACCACTGTCTTAAAATTCCGTGATTCCGTAACACACAATAAATATTTCATAAGCTTAAGCAAACAGAAAAATGTAAACAGGTAACAGAACAATTATCTTTTTGTCAGGATTTTTTTTTTTATCTCGAAGGAATAATTAATTACTAGACTGAAGGAAAATAATGCCAGCATCAACGTCAGCTTATAGCTGCGAATTTGCCAATTCATATAAAATACAGTAGTGTATGTTGATATTTATTAATTTTAAGCTATGCTCATATTCTTCGTTACTGTAATCTTAT
This sequence comes from Vandiemenella viatica, assembly GCA_031002005.1. NCBI lineage: Eukaryota > Metazoa > Arthropoda > Insecta > Orthoptera > Morabidae > Vandiemenella > Vandiemenella viatica. The sequence continues at coordinate 340,128,968 of JARYHS010008074.1, read as the reverse complement.
GTCTCTAATTCATTCAGTTACATCAAATCCCCAGGCGTATTCTAGGAGTTAAAGTAAATCTTCAAAAGAAAGTGTTTTCATACTTCATTTCTGTTATGTGACGTCTCACTTGACACTGACGTAATGGATAAAGATACTTTATGTGATAGCTAATATTTTCAATGGTCCAATCTTGAAAAAGCAGATTAAAGGCAAACGGTATAAGTTAATATTTCCACTTGCTTACTTTCTAAATGTCTAGACATTTTGGAGAAACAATTTACTATCTTCCCATAGAAATCTATTGCATTAATAGATAATGGGATGTTCCATAGAAGAACTGCACGAATAAAAATTGTATGTATGTAAAAGATCAATGTTACCAGATTCAAATTAATCTAGCGCTACATGGTCCAAGATTCCATCAATACTGCCGAAAAAGTTTGGAGAAGAGCAGCGCATCATTTAGCTGGCTGGAATAGTTCAAATGTGTGTCTAATTTGATAAAAAGATGAAAACTGTTGATGTCAGACTGTAAGAAGGGTAATTTCTGTCATATCTTCTTGATTGCCATCTGAGTTGTAAATATATGCGTTTTTATTTGTTGAAGCTTAACGAAATCTGATAATCCTACCACAAAAACGTTAAGTTATGTGCAAAATTCGAACCACGGATAATCTTACTGTATTTCACATGAACAAAGCAAAGCTTTGTCAGAGGGGAAGGTCAGTTTAATCGACCGTAAAATTTATGGAAGAGACCGGAAATCTACCCAGGAACCTCAAGCCCCAGCATCTGCTTAAATAGCAAACGGCTCTCTATATTATAATTCAGTCCTAACTACTATGAAATATTTTCTCTGAGTTTTTTTTTTCGATCGTTAAGTGTAGGTCTATAAGTGTTGTTTATGACACCCAGGACAAGCATTAGCTGAAGACACGTATTACGTAATCAGAGCAGATTTTTATTAATAATTTGATAATTTATAATGCTTTTACATCACAGCAATAGAACTCTAAAACTCAGTTAAGTCAGTAGCCATTCGGTGGAGGTCCAAACCATGTGTTTTATAAGTTGTCACACTGATGCTAAAAATAATGGTAGTTGAATCCTCCAAACGTTGATTTATTCGTATTCCGTGATCTTGTGATGATAATGTTTTACTAGTGAGTTGTCCGGTGTTTTCATCGAAGTTTACTCTCGCCACCAGTGGCACAGTAGTCAACGGTATAGATTCATATGAATAAACTATACTTGACACAGTTCCAAGAGCTCCATATACCAAGCCAGCCTCGCTGCAAAGATTACTCGTGAACATAAATCTTCAGCCGACAGATAGGTTAAATCCGATAAAGCTTTTTTGGCCCCGGGAAAATTATTTCCAGCATAAGTTTTTGCTGTGTGCTGATTTGGTGACAGTGGCTTGTCCAGGCAGTAAGCCGAAATATCCTTGTAAAATGGATACAACCTAATGGCTTAGCCAATTTATAAAATCTAACAAAAACACAAAAATAATTCCGAATGGTAAAAAATATTTTAGGTTTATAAAATTATTTTCTTTTACAGACCGTTACTTTGAACACACCCTCTCGTTTATTTTGTTTTTGTCCAATGAGCTAAAACTTTATTACCACTTTTGTTAAAAAAATCGCTAAATGTTTTCAAAAGAGAATACGCCAAAACATAAATAAAACATATTTCTTGCCGAGTTAAAGCAACGAAGTCACTCGTTTGGATTTTCCGTTCAATTTGACAAGCTCTTCAGACATTAAAAATTAATTTCCAAAGTTAAAACAAGTAAAGTAAGTCACGTTAAGTAACAGTAATCCGCGCAAGGTAAAAATAATGCGTTTTTGGTCTGCTTAAGACATCTTGCAAAAGACTTAAAAATACAACCCGCTTAGTGATATATGGATGCAAATGCAAAATTTTGATAGTTTAATGCTGTTTGAGAAGTGTTTGAGCAAGAAGTTAGACAGAATATTAAATGCCACCGATGTATAACTTATAACACTGTCTGTATATAGGATATATATTTATAAGGTATTTGACATTATTTTTTTTTTATTTATGGCTTACACCTCGTCGACGGCTAAGGAAATTAGAGGCGGGATGGGACTGGGGACAAGGAACGGGAAGGAATTCGACCATGGCCTTTTTGAAGGGAGCATCCCAGCATTCGCTTGGAGTGATGTAGGGAAACCATGGAAAACCCAAATCTGGATGGCCGGATTCGAACGTCTGTCCTCCCGAATGCGAGGCCAGAACGTTAACCGTTCGCCCACAACGCTCGGTTTAACATCATGATAACTGCCAGTAACATTACGAAAGATCTTGCCTGAGAGATTAGGAGAATGGATGAGGAGAAGGGGTGGGGAGAGTGGATGTTTTGATTTGTACTCCAATCGTGTGAACTTCGACCAAATTGATATCTTTATTTTATTTTTTATTTCATGAGCCGAACGTTTAGCACCATTGCAGCATATGCGTATGTGTCAACGAGAATCGGTCTAAAAGCTGTAATGAGGATGCCAAGTCGGGACCATGTTTCAACTGTGGGCCACGTCCAACACGCCTCCAGGTACAGAATATAGCTGCATAAAGCAAACACAGTACACGAGGGCGCGTCCTTTCGTGAAAACGTCTTATCAAGCTCAACTGCAGCGGGCCAATTGAAGTCAGGGGTGTGGAGGACATGATACATCTTAACAGGATGTAACAACTGAGACGGGGTTCAACAGCTGTGGTTGTTATGCTATGTTTGTTGTTATTTTCTCTGATAAGAAGCCTCAGCCGCGATGTCGTGTGAAGTTCGTCCTTATCTTGTTTCAGACTAACTTACCACTACCACAGTTGTTACGTATTTCATGTACACGGTGGAACACAACTATATTCTCTAACAAGTGTTGTATATCCTCTGTGGCCTGTTGTCAATTAATGACAGCATAAAAGTAACTTTACACTCATTTATACAATGCCAAAATGATACACGCCAAAAACGTTTTTCGTGATTAAAGTGGTTTTATTTTTCATTAATACACCGTTCGAGTGTAGCAGGAACTCTGATTCGCTAGAATGTCGCTATTCAATTTTTCACTTGATTGGTTTCAAATTTTTATAGTACATTCTAAACAGTCCTACTTGATGATGGATTATTCTTGAAATGTTCTCTCCATTCCTCAATACGGCACTTACACCTCTATATTCATAACAAAAATTATTTCCCTATAATTAAAGTGACTCACACGCAACATATGAACATTCAGTTGTAACGAATCATTTCGGGTTTCTTGCTCTTTTCGCTTACAGTATTACGAACACTGTAATATACAGTTTAAATAGAAATTAATAATTACTGTAGTAAACTATACCGTATTAAGTGTAAAGTTACATTTCTGCCACCCTGAACATTTGTTATGTATTAATGTGTAGAAACTATAAGACTTGCGCCATCTGACCCTACTGTGGATTGGCAATAAGGATAGCCTCGCGTTAAAGGATCGTTCGTTTACTATCTAGTGAGCAATTGTTTTTAATTAGGAGCTGTCTGAATTTTGTTAAAGAAATGTCTTCCATATTTGTCATAAATATATATTTTATAGTATTTATTAGCGTTAAGAGAGGCAGCTTGTTTTCTGATCGAAGGAGTCAGGCAACAATACGGCACTATTTTTGACTAACATGACTATTGGTTGAAAGACAAGACTACTTGTGCAGTTTCTGTGGAGCGCCAGTACCAGCGTAGATTTATGCAGAGGTCACGTAAAGTACACACATTATTCACCTGGTAACCACGTGAATGCCCAGCCAATGACAGACGTCCTTTGCCCACCAATAGACTCAGTAAACAAAGTGTTGAGAGCGGTTGGTAATGTGTAATTTTGGGGATTATATCAGCTACAATGATTTAGTCATAGTATTAGGCAAATTCTATTTCTACAACCTCCACTCGATCAGAAATCCAACTGCCACAACTTTAGATAAATGGTCTATTATTTTCCACTATCTAAGTGCTTCTGATAAGTATAGCATTTTTCTACAGCTTGGAGGTGTACCAAACCTATACTGTATGTCTTTCTCAAGTTTTCTACAAAAAAATCCGACTTAACAATAAATCTTTGCACTAATTCCAAAGGAGTTACCCACGGATCCGCAGTTTGGTTATTGCTCTTTTTCCGTAGCTAAATGCTTACAGATGTCTCCTGTAATTCCTGCAACAGCAGCCGGCAGTGAACTGGGCGGACCCATCCTGGGGCAAATTGCTCGGTCAGCCATGCGACAGATGTTCAAAAGTACGTAGGAAGAAACACTATAACACTGGTACTGGTTTTATGACCAAGTGCTATACATATTTTAATAAATCTACCTTCACAGCCTCAGTAACTATACTACTGAGAGGCACCCTCTTTTGAGTCTGAAATAATATGCATCACAATGAAAGTTTATTGGGCTTTTGCTGAACGAGTTCTTGGGCCCACTAATCCTTTTGCCAGCGGCAGGTAGAGAATGAGAAGTCAGTCTGTGTTTGGTGAGCTGTCGAAGTTATAAGGGGAGCAGCAGAGAGCGCACTCGACGGCGCGTGCAGCTCTGCCCAAACTCCCGTAACGACTTCAAAAGCGAGCGAGACCTGGCGCAGCTAACAGCCGTGCGGTTACACCCGGAGAGGCCACGCAGCCTGCCATAGAAACACATCCGTCGTCGTCTCAAAACATGCCTATTCAAATTAGTTACAGTCTGAAAGCTATGGTACTGACAGGTGAATCAGTTCATTCATATGCCAACTACACACACGAACTGCGACTTTAGATAAATTAATCCTAAGCGAGCTGCTTGATGTTCCGTACTTTGGCTGCACAGCGCCTCAAATCGCCTTGTGCCTCGTGTGTCTTCATAAGCGTCGCAGAATACAACGACCAAGAAATTTTCATTTTTCGGTGATAATAACAATAATTACAAGTGAAATGACTGCACTAAAAGAATATTAGAAATGTTAAAAAAAAGAACATTTCAAATGTGGAGGTATAAGAAAACTAGTTGATGGATAAAGTACAGGATGAACGTGTTTTGGAAATGATGGGTGGCGAAACGAGTTTCTGGAAGAATATCACTGAAAAAAGAGACAGAATGATGGCCTACATTTTAATTCATGTGGCACTAGTTAAAGAGTTAGTGGAGATAGAGTGAAGGAATTGTGGGGGACATAGGTTGTAATGAATATGTTCAAATAGAAAGATTAGCCAAAGGTAGGAAGAGATGAAGGATTGCATCTAATCAAACAAGAGATTGAATAAGAAAAAATTTAAGCAGAAGATTGCAATTCGTTGGCCTGGCTCTCTCGCTTAGCCACCAGAAACTCCACACACATAGGGGAACCCTGGGTAAAACGAGGTACCGGGGCGGAATGAAGTTCAATGTTTATCGATATCAATGAGGTATCTTCAGAAAGCAGCAATATGATGAACAAGATCAGCCTCTCGGGCCTTAGTCTGTGAAGTTTTCACTGTGTGATTTTCTTCTCCTGAATTGTGGCTTTCGATGTTTTTTAACCAAGGTTAATTATACATACTTGTTTACATTACAAATAACGTTAGCACATGCTTGAATTACGTTTAATAGTCTTTAGTTTCGCGTAGTAGTAACCAAAATCGTGTCCCTGGGGTGGAACAGGTGGGGCGGAATGGGGAACTACCCCATTATACCCCTCTCTCGGGGTGCTCTTGCATGACAACTGACAACAGGGCATCTACATTTTACGTTTTATTTAAGAAAGAGAATAAAATTAACAATATAAATAAACAAAGAAATGTGCCTGGAGATAAATTGAAAAAAGAAGTAACTCAAGAGTACAAAACTAAAGAAAGTGATTCTGATGATTGTTTTGACTGTGATTGTCTATAATGCTGTGAATTTTATTCAAAGTCAGTTGATGAATGGGTCGCTTGTTCCATGTGCAAAAAGTGGTCACACAATAAATAGCGAAAATGACGAGTCTGTCCTAATGTGTGAACAGGCTTAAGAAAAGGACACAATCAATTAAATTTGTAGTTAAAACTTTATAGTCACTTAAAACTAAATACAAAGCAGAATTCTATTTCCTGCATTTCCACTACTTTTATATGTTTTTATAATTACTTATTTTTACGGTTTTCAAATATATATATATATATATATATATATATTTAGTTATCTCACAATATTATTGTATTTTGTAATTAATACATTATAATTTGTTCATAGAAAAATTTGCAGCTCTCTTAATTAAACTTTTTGTATTTTTATAACATATTTTCAACTTTGTAACCATTTTTGCCGCGGGTTCCCCTATATCGGAATTCTCAGTCATATGTGTACCATGGCCAAATCAAGAGATAATCACGCTACACTGATTTTTTTTATATAAAACATTATTACTGCCATGACGAGCGGGTTGGTCGGCCAGGGCCAGTGGTTAAGGAGTCCAACTGGGGATCCAAAGTTCCTTGGTTCGAATTCATGTCTCAGCTAACCTAAGGCACAGTGTTGTGAAATACACCAGAATGCTTCCGTGGTTCGGTACGTTAAAAATGTAGGTCCCCTCTACCTGGTAGAACTACCGGGTTATGCTACGAGACTACGATAGAGGTGGATTGTGCATCCGATAAGATACACTGTCACCCCATCATTACGACCACGCGAATATTCTTTATTATCATTATTTCAACTGCATCATTATTAAGTATCCTTGGAAACACAGGACATTATTTCTGTGCTTATGTCATGTTATTAAAACCCCTTTTACATATTTCTAGCACAATGCCTTATTTCATTCCAACGTACGGCGTATTCCTCTGTTTATTTGAGTACTGTTTTGAAGAAATGGTTAATTTATTCGTGACGCAGGAAAGATACCTTTCATGTAATTCTCTTTATTTCGTAAATATTTCTATCAGCTTAATACTTAAATATTGAAATAATGTAAAACTCGACTACTGTGTATAGTTATTTCAAAACTGCAAAGCACCTTTCCTGTATCAAATAGATAGAATAATTCCGTCCGTTATCGAGCGCTATTTTGCGTCGAGATATGTGACTATACACAGTAGTCCCAGCTCAGTTTTACCGAACGCTTGGATGAAGAGAGAGAGTTGTCTACACCGGCTGGCTGCCAGGCGTGAAATGGAGCGCGCGTTCAATTAATCGAAGGGCTGACGCGGATGAAGGACGTTCACGCAGATAATTTTTGAAGGCAGTGTTTGTGCATTTGTGTGAGCTGCGCCCATCCTGACACAAGCCACGCCCAACCTGACGTCATCTCATCGACCGTGGCACACTGGGACACCCGCTTTGCCTTTGGATTACCATACGTGCGGTAGATGTTGTTTGCTTAGTATTGGTCGAGAGTTACTCAATGTTTTTTTTTTTAATTGATTGTACAAAAATCTATGTGTATATAAAACAGAAAGAAATTATGATGTTGATGTTGCTTTGGTGGGAATTAGTTAGGAATCAAGTAATTCTTTTGGTATAATTTAAGAAACCGTAGAATGTTTACCTTCGTATCTTATTTTGATTAATGTGATATACGCAGCGTTAAGAAGGTTTCGCCTGGTACAGTTAGGCGGCATTTTAATGTATTCAGAAGAACTACTTCGTCGCCTTTTTTTTTGCGGTCAGTTTAATTTAAACTGAAGGTAACAGAATTGGTAACAGGAATAAAACTAGTCCTATAGTTAATCGTACTAACGATATTAGATATTATAGATTTTTTTTTACATATTATTGGTGTACCCTACATGATTAGGTGGGGAATTGTTATGGTCGATTATCTCATAAACTAAAATTCTTATCTTTACTGTTAAAAATCGAAGAGAGGAAGTATTTCGGATATAATACAAAGAGACTGAGAGTTTGTGAGGACAACGATTGTTTTGAGAAAATTCTGTCAACAAAACAACAGGTACTGCAAACAATGCAGAATAAAACATTAGAAAAGATGATTAGTTGTTAAATTTTATCGAGGAAGAAACTATAGAGCATACAAAACAAGTTTGTAAGGCAATGTTCTATGAAAAATGGCAATAACATTTAATAAAAACAATGATATACCAGTTGTAATGTTACTAGAGTTTATTTAGGGATTTATTTGTGCATTTTTTAGCGATTTTTATGGCGCAATGTTTACATAGATCGCGGGAAGTAAACTGTTGCACCATGTCTGCTAAGTGGAAGAACAGCACTTTGTGGATACTTCAGCCGGATTGCACGGTATACAGAAAGTTGGGGAAGTCTATAAGTAGGAGTGAGCGGGTAAGATGGACGCTTTTGATCGCTGAGTACTGAGAGGTTTCGTATGTCCGTACCATAGAACTGAGAAGGGGTGGACCGCCGGCATCGGTAGCGTAGGGGCTAGGTCGCCGGTTCGAGTCCGGCTGGGGGCGTGGGTGTTTGTGGATGTCATATCCATGTTTCAATACTTGATAACAACAAGGTACTTTAGAAACTAACGCACTGGAAGAATTGTCACATTGAGCTGGCTGTATGGCCTCAGTAGCCAAATGCCATTAAAAATAATAATAACAATAATTTAGTAGCGGACCTATTTTCTTTACTAGAGTGAAATATTGTTTCTTTGCTTGGTACTGAAATAAGTTCCACGATTCATGGGGAGTAAGTGAAGGTTGGCTGTGTGCTTATTTGGTGTCGTAAGTCTTTCAGAACATTCAGTGGAGGTTCAGTATATTTTCAGGAGACCCAGTGAACAGCTTCAGTGTTTTTGAAATACGACTGTTAATGTTAGGATCATATAACGTCAGACGTATTTAGAGGCGATTCAGCCAAGCTATATCAGTATTAAATTAGTTTAGTTTCATTACCAGAGAGATAAATTCGTGTTGAGGAACAAGTAAAAACTGACTATTTGCTCCATATTGGAAGATAAAAGTTTTACATTGTTTACTATCGATAAAGAAAACGACATTAGTTTTCCAGTTGTGAAGATAGTCAGAGGTATTATTTTGTGTCAAACATTAGTTAAAGAAAGCGAGGTGTTGTGCAAACGCTGAAAACTATTCCGGGGAGACATATGGACGGATTGAAATTAATTGCGAATAAATATAGGGAACATTTTAGGAGCGTTTATATTACACGAAGAGGATAATTTTTGAACTTTATAGTTGAGAAAGCAATTGAATGAAAAATTTCCATAGTGTTTTAATAACATTTTTTTTCCGTGTGGTGTAATCTTCTGATTATATTTTATTTCGATTTAAATGTACTTATTTGAAAGAAATTACAATTTTTTAAATATAAGAGTCCTAGATTAACAAATTTGTTTAGATTATTGTAGTAGTTCTTTGTAAACACTTTCAATTTCCCTTTTTTTTTTTTTTTTTTTTTTTTTTTTTTTTTTTTTTTTTTTTTTTTTTTTTTTTTTTTGCTTCAGGAAACAAGTTCCATGAACGCAGCCACCATCCGTATAAGAGTGGCCGCCCTTTTACAAATACACTACGATCCGCAAGCATTTAATAAAGGAGAAGACTGTTATGACACAATGTTGTAACAGGATTAGTCTTACACAGTGCCTAAAAAATTTGACATCAAGAGATGCCCAATATATAAAATTGTAAGCCCAATATCTCATGCTGCCAAAAATATTTTTAACCATATTAAATTTTTTGACTTGATGGAAGAGAATGTAACTAGAAAAAAATATCCTATTTGAATATTAAGATGAAGAGGGCTCATCAGATTTATCTGGGAGAGACACGGTGAAAGAGTAAAAGAATTAACTCTCTCTATGATAGATCTCAGAAAATATATGACAGCGTAGCATAGCAAAAATCGATGTATTTGAAATTTTAAAATTATTAGGAAATGAAGTGGATTAAAAACAACTATGCAATTAAAAAAACCGTAATTTTATGATCAGGTGACAAAATTTCCATTTGTCGCCGATTACTGTGATGCCATGGATGGATGATAAAGTGCAGTCAGCACCTCGGAGCATCATTCAGGCAGCAACATAACAGGAAGTACTGATGTAGTAATGGGTGTAGAAACTGTATTTCAGTGATCTGAAGGAGTATTTATGTTTCACGTTAAAAGGATAGAATAAAATTGAACGAGCTGGTAGAAATATTTACTTTTTACGACCAACTACATCTGAACAATACAGACTACTTGCTGTTATGAAAATGTCATTGTGACTGGACATGTTAGGGCCTAATGTTTAATGTTTACCTACAGGAGCGGTAGTGGTTATGTGAGAGGTGAACAAGCAATGTAAAGTAACTGAATAGCAAATTAATTAACAATGTCCATATATTTCATTCACTAGAAGTAAGTGAGGCAAGGCCTAAAATAATGAGTAGAGCTCATTAATAAAGAAGAACTTAAGCTACAAGAGAATACATAAAAAGGAAGTTATTCCAATGAAGTTGTTTCCTCGCTGGAAAAGTGAAGTTAGGATAGGTACATATAACACGTAACGTTAAAACGTTTCCTTACAACAAACTTCTTTAAATGGTATGGTTTTAATTAAAAGAGCCTTGCAGAAATCGAGATGATAGACAAAGTTATTAGTACGCTTAGTGCTTTGGTCACAGTGACATAATGCAGACATAATTGCCCCAAAACAATTTACTTTACTATCACAAACCATTTTGTAACGTAATTCTTCACTGGCGACCGTCATTTGTGAATTCAGAACGTCACATAACGTAAATGATCTTATCTGTGATCTATTATACACTTCTGCGCAAATTCTACTGTTCCAGTTACCCTACTTAACCTAGTAATCACACCAGCTAATTCGGACCTACAGATTAACATAGAATCCGAACCACAACCGAAAGCACCCTATTTATCCGTGCATAGTTGGCTGTAATTCTGAGAGTTACACCTAATTAAAATCTTTTCTGTCCCTGCGGGGTCTCAGGTCCACTGGCTGCATGCGAAATACTAATTATTTGTGTGACAATGATAAATAAATTCTGCAAGAAATGTTTTGTTTCTAATGCGCGATAAAACCAACACGTTTTCCTGTAATGTGGTGTCTGTTGTAGGACGGTGGCGAGAAGCTTTGAGTTGTCCGTACTTCCCCTGTTCAAAAAGCTGTACTTGCATAATGCCACGTCACACACACTGACCACCTGTCCAGCGGATGAAAATGGAATTAAATCTCTCTAAACAGGTTTAAAGCGGTCCTTATTACATTCCCGCCGGGGTTGCCATTTTTAGCAATACGCTTTGGAAATACGAGAAGCGAGATGCCAATAGGTAATTAAAAAAAAGAATAATTAATGTATTTATTTAGGTGACACTGAGATTGCATGGAATTAAACAGACACCATCGAGACTACAGTCTATAGTCTATGGATTCTGATGGGCATCCTCCTCTCCCATTAAAGGTGTGCAAAGACATGTCAGGGGGTGTAGTGTACGGGGTGTGAGGTAACTTTGCTGTCCTTGTGGACGTTGCCCAGCACTACACCGTCGGACGTAATATGTCTCCTTCACCGCCTCTTAGAGTTGAAATCCTTAATTCTATTTCTCTGAGATTTCACTGTTAGTGCTGGAAAGTGAGCATTTAGCTTATTAATAATAAAACTGAGCGGAATTTTTCTGTTGACAGAAGGTAAGCGTGATATGAAAACTTACTTTATCTAGTATATGTATAAACTAATGGATCTTTGTATGATAAAATGTGATTGGTGATTGAAATTGACAGATAAACATCCTCCTAAAGTGCTTTTAGGAGAGTAAAATATTCCACTTACGGTTTGCACCGACCTCCCGTTGATGCTTTGCGGACATGTAGTATTGCAATGATACGGTTCGCAATACACGAAATAAGAGCGAAACGGCCTTAGACATCTAATAATCGAATTTATCTTTAAATTCGTAATTTTTAACTCAACAATAGCAAAAAACATTTTTGATTCTTCCAACTTGGCTAAATAACAGTTATTATGAGTGAAAAAATAGGCTAATTTATTTATTTGAGAGATGTAGCTAGGAATAAAGGAACGTTTTACAGTTAATATTGTAAAAAAGACGGAACATCAAAACAGCACAAGAATGTGACAGTCGCAATAAGTTAAAAATGTGTTTTGTAGGACACATTTCTCACGTACCTTGGAGTACAACTCTAGATAAACATCTACTATGAAATTGGCACTAGCCTTGACGGTCTACTTTTTTAAAAAAAAATATTTATGTACCTGATCGTTTCTTAGAAATCGTAAAGAATTTACTATAGAAGATTTGAAAATCAAAATCGCACTCTTCTCCTAACTGCACCAATATCGGTACAAGTTCTACTGCAACCAGGGTTTCCAAGCAAATATAAATTTCTAATTTCTTTATCATTACGCTGTCTACAAGCTTATGAATTATTTAATGCATGTTATGGTAATACTTTTGTAGAATGGTCTGGGATAAAAATATTGTGATGTCTCTGTGAAGAGCAACCGTTGCATAATACAATGTTAAACGTAGCCCTACACTTATCATGTGCATCCATACGATAACTATGAGTTGAAAAATAAGGTGCAAGTCTGATTGTAAATTAGCACTTGGAGTTAAGGAATGGGAGCGTATAAACATGCAAGAATATCTATGTTTTTGGCATGTAAGTATTAAATCCAGCGTCTGTCGCGGGAAATCTTCCCTGTATTCCTTCAACTAACATACATACAGATATATGGTGTGATTATCCTACAAATAAATTACTGTCAGAAGCGTATCTAACCGTATATTTGGGGTCAAAGTATCTCAAAAACTGCCAGAAAATATTATAAAATGGAAAGTTATCCAAAGGGTAGGAAAATCGTTCACCTAGCAAACAAAGAACTAGTATTGAGGAGATATTCACAGGTGACAAGACTACTTTCACTCAACTACATCAGAAAGTTAAGATCACAGTAACTACCTGGATGTCTAATGTAATGAATGTATCTTTTTTTTTTAGCTCTTTTCTTCGAACAGTATACAACATGTTGATAGACTGTCTTCAAAATTATCAGATGATTTTCACATGATATTACTAAGTACCATTAAATAAAGTTCCATCGATCAAGTTTATTACTCACAAGTGTTTGTATGAGTGAAGGAAAATTGATTGATTTGCTGGCTTTATCTCTCCTTAGAAGCGGGCTTTATCTCTCCTTAGAAGCGATGCCTAGATAACCTGCGCCTTGCAGATAGCAGCGCTACTTCGTGGAAGCAAGCGCCCAGGAAATGACGCCAGAGCAAGTGTCCGGCTGGCGGAAGTTCCGGTTGAGCGGTAATTGGAGGCGGCAGCCCGCCGGAAGTTCACTATTACGAGTTTGCTGGGAGAGGAGCTAGGTTTGTGCAGAAGCTGAATGCATCGTACTAACGCAAAAATGCCAACTCTATAACATAGCTGGATGTGTTAAATATGCGCACGAAATCTGGCCAACTAAAGCGGATACCGGAAACCGTTTACAGGATATAATGATACATCGGAAAATGACTTAACAATACATTCATCTCTCTATGTTTCTGCTCACTATCCACTTGACAAATTTCTTTGCAAGTGATTAGTATCTAATATTTTTGGTGTTCACAGCTATCATAATTAGAAGCGTTCATTCAAAATATGTGATGGTTTTAAGCCAATAGTAGGGTATTAGGAGGCTGCACACCTCATATGATAGAGCGACCTATTACTGTTCCGAAAATCGGGTTCGATACCCAATAAATCCAAGGATTTTCCTTGAAACTAAAAAGACGGAACTTGCGATGAGAACCGAAGAGGAAAATCCTGAGGCAGGTAATAACGGTTAGAGCGGTGCTTCTGCTATTTTAACAAACAAAACTAAATCTTTGGTTGTGCTTTCTCTGTTTCAAGTGGTCGACGGTAAAGTAGTAAAGGGAGAAGTGAAGAAGGAATGGGAAGAAATTTTCATACATATATCTATCCATTATTTTTTTTTTTTGTTTAAAATTGATGATGCAATTTAATTTCTCACAAATTTTAAAGAAAAATTACATTCGTTTTTCATTAAACGAATAAAACGAAGAAGCATTTGCGTCAAATTTCTATGTACGAAATTTAATAATCTTTGGCTAGTTTCACATCCCTTACAGACTTTGTCGAAGTCACAATAACGATAAAACTATTGACTGGCATAGGGACTGGGGTCCCCAAGAAAAGGGGTTAATGGAGGCTTTAGAGAAGGTCCAAAGAAGAGCCGCCCGATTCGTGACAGGTATATATAGTTGGAGGGAAAGCGTAAGTGCGATGTTGAAGGAGTTAGGTTGGGATGACCTGGAACACCGAAGGCGTTGCTCTCGACGGAAGCTAATTGAAAAATTCACGACAGATGTATTTCGGGATGACAGTCAGCAAATATTGCTACCAGCAACATTCATATCTCGAAATGACCGTGAAAATAAGATAAGAGAAATCAGGGCCAGAACCGATTCATTTCTGTACTCATTTTTCCCACGAGCGATTAGGGAATGGAATAGAAAGGATTTACCGGTCGAGTAAACTTAAAATCCGACAGGAGTAGCTTTCGATAAAGCACTCCAGCCATCCTGATCTGGGTTTTCCATGGTTTTCCCAGATTACTCCACGCGAATGCGGGGATGGCTCCTCACAATAGCCCATGGGCGCCTCCTGCCATATCCCTTATAACCCTTCCAAACCATAACCCTTTTCGATAGGTGCAATGCACCCTCCGCCACACACTTTTAGTGAATCGCAGAGTAGTAATAATAATAATAATAACAATACCTAGTTACGGTTTCAGAAACTATTTTAAATTCCTTACTTGAAATACATGTGGTTGTGGATGAACTACTGTTTCACTGAATTTAATCGACGCTGAGTATATGTCTGTGAATTCCTTCACTTTATACGGGGAAATAAAGAAAGTTACACTTTGTAGCTAATTCTTCAGATTCATAAATTAGAGTTCTCTTCAATTTTTAAAGAGCAACCAACTTGTTTCATAATTCCCAGAAAATTCCTTATAAAATTAACAATAACAATTACTATCATCAGAAGTTAAAAAAATAAAATTAAGAAAATTGGATCTCCTACGCTCGAAAAGCATTTACTAGACTGCCTACAGTATCTTCAGTGATGAGCCCTAAAGATTGTTTCAGTCTCCTAAACCATATATTTCCAGCTTAGTTTTCAGTGCTACACTAACATTTCTTTACGAAACTTCCATAGATGACCACTCTATGCCTATCGTCCTGTATCGTCCTGCTATGTGCTATTCTCTCAACTTCCCTGGTCTGATTGTTTTGCGGCACAGTAAGGTGAATGGCTCATTTCGCGATTACAGCGACTCTCCAGCAGACGAACTGTTAAAAATGTCACCCTGTTTACAATTTTCAGATCTATTTATACCATCATCAATGTTGGTTTAAACTCCATACCAACTCCCATGTTGCCGAAGTCTCAAAATAGCTTCCGTGTGAAGCCAACAAAGCGATAATTCACTTATTTCATATTTGCTGCATGTATTGGAGCAGGTACAGCTTTGAGCACTGCTGAGCGTCGAGATTACATTGAATCGTTCTAGCATTTCTATTGGTCAATTTCTAAAAATAGTCAAGTACTTTACTATATTCTGAAAATTCTCTAACGGTTCGCATTTTAAATTTCTTGTGTCGTTTCAACTTCATGACAAGTATCAAGTAAATGTGATTTTTTTGTTCATTTATTAAAGAGTCTGAAAATGAAAAGGAGTATTATAAATACAATGAAAAACACCACAAATCTAGTTAGTTTGGCAATTCACATGTGATTAACTAAATACATTTCTTGCATTCGAGATTATTTCCATTCGAGGTATTACAACTCCAAAAATCTGTAAGAAGGAGTCATATGTAGAAGTGACTAAAACATTGAATAAAAAACTACGCGAAACTATGAAATGTAAAATTCCATAAAAGCTTTAAGAACTGAAATAAGGAAGAACATGCTGTTTATGAATTATGCCAATAGTTTTTAGTAATTTAAATTGGAGGTAGCTTCGTTTGGTACACCAGCAAAAAAATTCATATATTTTTTAAAGCGACATTTTTGTCATCAGCGGGACTGTCGGTGTTCCAAATTATTTCATGTCATCACCCTATTTTATACAAAATATACTGTACATTAATTCAAGGCAGCAGATGTGTCAAGAATTATCCTTAGTAAGTGATCCAATCAGTAAAGATTACAAAAAAAAAAAATCTCTTGATTCACTATACGAAATGAAGAAGTTTGTAGCCCTCCCACAACGACATACCACAGGAAAAACTAATGTGATCCATCAATCAGAGTGATGTGTTATGTATTTTTCATTCGACATTAATTTTTGTTCTATTAGTATTGTTGCAATTCCAATTTACGATTTACTTCGTTTTAAAAATCTTACTGTATCACATCAGCCTAGTGCTGCGGGCAATAAAAAAAAGTTTGCCGAAGACAGCCCCTTGGCTCAATATTTGCACGCTGAGCCGCCTCTTATCCTTCAAAGCGACGGCCCGTGGATTATCCGCTGGCCACGCACGAGACCGCCCCGCTAATCCTCGTGGAGTGTCTGTGCTTGCAATCAGGCAGAGTGCGCGCTTTTAAATGTCGCCCCTCAGGCGGGTCGCGACCCAGTGGCTGCGAACCCGATTAGCTCGCTGCCCGCTGTGCTTCGTTACTAGGACACAAGTGTGGCCAGCTCTTCAGACAGCACTGCGTTCGCATCCTGGTAGTGGCGGTGCACTCAGCAGAATCACTGCAGTTATCACAAAGGTGAGTGCAAGAGGCTAGCTCGGCGAATTAGGGCCACCTACACTGACTCTCATGTTACTAGCATCAGTGTGATCATAGCATCTGGTATGGCCGCTTCTCTTGACTTTACGCCTCGTCGTTGTTGATGTCATTAGAAGCGTTAAAAGACTGGGGGCTAGGAACGGAAAATAATTTAGCCATGGAATTTTGAAGGAAGCATCACGGCAGTTCCCTGGAGTGATGTCAGTAAACCACGGGGAGCGTAAATCTGAATGACTGCATGGGGATTCGAACATGAGTCCTCCCGAATGTGAGGCAGAGCTTCTTGTTGGTTTTCTACTATAATTCAAGATCAGTCATATTCACCACAGTTCACTCGCACAAGCACTAGCAAAAATCCACGTCACTTACAACGAACCCATCACAGATCTATGTGATAGCTTCCATGTGACACTGAAGGACCAAGGTTATGGAATCATCCAGTGCCACTTGCACACTGCTCTGCTGAAGTGGCATTTCCACTGTAAACCGTTTTGAGAATAACAGTCAAATAAGAATAATATACAGAAGAATGAAAATGGTACTAGAAGAGATAGTAGGAGAAAATCATTTTGGGTTTAAGAAAAACCGCTGAGCAAGGGAAGCAATTGTGGCTTAAAATTACTTGAAGGGTGAATCAAGAAAAACAAAGATACTTTTACGGCGTTTGTTGATTTATAAAAAGCTTTTCATAGTATTAGGTAGGACAAAATGTTCGTAATTTTTAACAAGTCAAACCTAAAATATCGACGTAGAAGAATAATTTATAATCTATATAAGAATCAAGTGGCTGTATTAAAAGTGGAGAATCAGGAGAGGGGCAGTTAAAAAGGTCTCCATTAATAATCAACTTGAATGTAGAGGAAGCAATAAAGGAAGTGAAAGAAAAATTTGAAAGTGGCATAAGTGTTCAAGGAGAAAAAATAAGTATGCTACGTTTTGCTGACGACCTTGTTTTGTTAGCGGAACAGACTGAGGATATTGACAGGTTACTGAACGTCATGAACAAAATACTAAAGGATGATTTCCGACTAAATATAAACCAAAGCAAGACAAAAGTGATTAAATGTAGCATAAATGATACCAATAGTAATAGATTAAATATCAAAATAGTATCGTATGCAATAGAAGAAACAAGTGAATTCTGCTAATGTAGAAGTAAAATTACAATTGATGGCCCAACCAGGCATGATGTTAAAAGTAGAATAGCATTAGCAAATGTAGCATTCATGAGAAGAGAAATAATTTAGTTTCAAATACTGATCTCCGACATAGAAAGAACTTATTAATACGTGTGGAGTACAGCTCTTTATGGTTGCAAAGCATGGACTTCATCAACACCAGAAAGAAGTAAAATAGAAGCATTTGAAATGTGATGCTGAAAATTAAGTGCATAGATAAAGTACTAAATGAACGAGTTTTGGAAATGATGGATGAGGAAAGAAGCTTGTGGAAGAGCCTTACAGAAAGAAGAGACAGGGTGCAGGATTGGTTAATTTTTTAGTGGAGGCAACAGTCGAAGTTATGAACTGTAGAATAATACAGAAATTAGAATATAAGAAGTAGATAATTGAGGAAGTGGGTTGTAAGGGTTATGTTGCGATGAAGAGGTTAGCGCAAGATAGGAAGGAATGGAGGATTTCATCAAATCAATAGAGAGACTGATGACAGCGAGAAAAAAAAGGGGGAAATGGAGTTTATGATATGAGCTGGGAGAAAGAATGTGAATTTAGAACGGGTGCTTCTTCGTCGTCCTTTCTCAGTTTCTACATTGGGAAATATATGTTCACGGATGACATAAATCCAAGTAGCCTCACTCTCACGGTGCCTCGTTTTTCAGGATTTGGAGTTCAACACCAGCGTGTGCTAAACAATATACTGACTGATAGATTGACTAAAGTTTTGGGACAGAGGTTTTCGCCAAATGAATCGTAATATCCCGTTTTTATGTCTTTACTTATAGTAATCATCAAACGGGTTTGGATTTCTATTCTGGTTGGTGATTGCTTGGTTACATAATTTATCAATTTACTCTAGGTATTTCAGCACCTACCTCTCTATTTTCCTGCCTTTTTGAGTGTGCTTGGTGAAATTTTTATAAATTATTACACGATAGAATAGGAATTTGTTTCTGTAAAAGCTTAAGATTTTCTTGGGATTATTTAAATTTCGTTTCTTTTAATTGATTCCATGGAATTAATTCTTTTTATACTTTTATAATATGCCAACAAATTAAACTAATGTACCACTCATAAATCACTCAACATTGCTTTACGTTTCATTTATGGCATTCTCACGGCTTCAACAGTAGCCAGTTGGGCTTCAATTTGCTGTATGGAGATAGGACAGGAAACCATTATTTTATCAACTTTTAAACGTGAATAAAAACTTGTAGAATTAACGCGAGAATTGCAGTGGACCTCAAGTAAGAGTTAATTGTGTAAGTAATTCAATCTTTTGTAAATAATAGGCGTATGAAATTATTAGCCCGAATAACCATAAGTGTTTTTCAGCCCCTTCAAATAAACCGGTAATTTTACAGCACAAAGTTTAAATTGAAATCTGAACCACGGAAGTGCTGTAGAGGAACTCTCATATTCAAAGCACGCTTTCCGAAATGGGAAAAGAAAGGTCAGGGGTCAAGTGATAGGTAAAGTACGAACATGTTGTTGAAATGATGGGCGAGGAAAGATATTCATGTCATATTCTAACAGTAATAAATCTGACAGCTGGGCAGAAAATCGTTAATCCATTAATCGTTAAACCGTTAATCGTTAATTAACGAAGTTAACAAAATTGCAAAAATTTAACTTTAAACTTAACCTAAAAAATCGTTAACGGTCTTCTTAACTGCCGTTAACTTTAGTCGGTTACATTGGAAGTTGACGTCGTTTGGTATGTTTGAATTGCACGCCATTTGACGCTCGTACTTTCGGCGAGGCGGAATACGAACGAATAATAGGAAATACGAAGTGTGAGGCGAATACAATTATTATGCTAGGCATGGCTGGGTATGAGCAGGAAAGCTAGAGTTTTGGAGCGTTTCTATTCTCCACCTTCAAGCCGGCGCTCACTAATCGTTTCTAATTCGATCAGTGATTGAGTTTGATATTTTTGTAACCTATCTTTTTCGCTGCTAGGAATATTTAACTTTTTAGTTGGAATTGGTTTGATGTTCGTTACATGATTACGTCGTGGAAACTGTAGCTCTGCAATCAGTTAATGAAAGCAGCAGTACTTACAATAGCAACGAGAATATTAAAAATCCTTGGCCACATTTATATGATTATGTTGCACTTATATCAAGACTGAGAGAACAGTTAATTTATGAATTCAAACTGTGTTTGCCTAAACTTTCTACAATCAAGGCACACGTGAAGAAGATTAATATATCCAAATATGAACAATTTGAAGAAAAAGTGAAAACAGAGCCAACTTTTCTGATGTAGAAAGCAGCAGAATTGATTTGTTTTCATCGCAATCTGCTAATAAAAGTTTACGCCAGTAAAAAATTTGGTACCATAGCTACCGGAACCATCGTATTCTAAGCTGGTGTGGACCGATGTATTGCAAACCTTTTCGTTGCCAACACGATTCCACTACATGTTGAAGATTCCGATACGTCTGAGAAGTTGGTGAAAACTTTGAACCCCGTTAAAAACTCACTTTCCAGATGGACATTTGTTAGATGTATTATTGATTCACGAAATGGTACTCAGCACCTTGGTATTGCTTGCAGTAAAACCTATTACAATACATAAACGTCAGTTACACTCTTGGATTGTTCACTTATAATGGTTAACTTTAACTTGCGTTAATTTTGCAAAAATGTAATGCTTTATCGATTATCGAAGTTAACTTTTTCAGTACCGGATTAAAGATTAACGAAGTTAAGTTTTCAATTAATTGTGCTCACCTAAGTAAATCAGGGATAGTGGACAACAAATTTAAGCAATGAGTAATGAGTAATCGCTTATTAGAGAGTACAGGTGAAGTTATGACCTGTAGAGGAAGAAAAACATTAAGGCATAAAAAGCAGATAATTGAGGATTTGGGGTCCAATGGATATGTAGACATTAGGAGATTAGGTGAGGATAGTAAGGGAGAGAGAATAGTATGAAATCAGTTGCGATACTGGTTGCAAAATGAAAATTCATACGAAACAGATTGAAATCAACACAATGCTAACAAGTCAACCGCATTAGCTCAGCTAGCTGATATAAATTTAACTTTACAGAAGAAGTTACTGAAAAACCATAAGAATTGCCTTTAGAGCCTTCTAATCACCCATAATAAAAATAATCTTTACGAACATAATTTTCTCAAATGCGATGTATAAACACTGTAGATACATAACAACTTTTGACGGTTATCAAGAGTTTTCCTCAATTTTTGAAATTAAACTATTACCTGAAGTTTAGATGAAAAAGTGGATGTATTGAATGTAATGCTTGGTGATGTGAATAGCCGATTTTGATTGCTCAGTAAATTGTGATGTCCACTTGTAATCACGACCTGTTTGAAATATCTACTGCAACCAAAATTAGTGATAGTGTGATCTTTAGGTGCGATGATAAACGTTCACGACATGACAACATTCTTAAGAACTACTATTATTTTTTGGTAATAATTTCACACCCACCCTCTTCCCCCATCTCCCTAATTTTCACGATCCTGACTCTATAAATTTTAATTCTTGTGGTTATACGAAATAAAAAGTATTGATATTTCAGTTTTAACAACAAATTGAACATAAAAGTCGTGAATAGTCTTTGAATTCGCTGCTAAGTACGTTTAATGTAGTGTTTCCAAAGGTATAATTTCGTATTGATGCTTAAAAAGCTGACAGAAAATCTCATTTAAAAAGTTAAGATAATGTCATGTCAAATGAAATTCCAAAGGAGTAAAATATAATAATGAATATATAATATGAGTTATCTTGTTCATTTAGTGATTAGTTGATTTAGCAAATACTCAGCCTGAACTGTATTTCCTTTAGCTTCACTGACCTGCGTGTAGGTCATCCAGCAGCAGGGCTCGACCTGGTTGGAGTCGAGCCCCCCAGAACTCGAGTTCCTCCTCGAAGAGCGGCCCGCACACGTCGGTGGGGTAGTGCAGCTTGCCGGTGCGGTAGTAGTTGAGCACCTGCGCGAACACGCCCGGGTGCCTGTCGAAGAAGTACTCGTTGAGGACGGGGTCGTAGTTGGCCAGCGCCTCGGTCAGTCGCGACAGCCGCGTCGCAGGGATCTTCTTGAGCGTCGCCTTGTACGTCTCGTGCCGGATGCCGCCCACGTTCAGCACCACGCGGTTCTCCGCGTCCATGTTGATCAGGTTCATCGCGGCGCCCGCGGACCCGACCCCTGCGCAGCGCACGACACAGATCTTCCTGATGAACTCTATGGCACATTCAAAGCATTTAGCAAGACACCCACATTGCAGCTATTTGCTTAAATTAGTGATGAGAAATTATTAAATTGTCGTGGCTGAAACTAGCTCATATGTTTCTTGCCTCGTCAAAGATATAATGTTAAGTAAACTGATCAGCCAGAACATTATGACCACCCAACCAATAGCCAGTATGTCTACCTTTGGCACGGGTAACAGCGCCGACGCGTCTTGGTATGGTAGCAATGAGGCATTGGTAGGTCGCTGGAGAGAGTTGGCATCACAACTGCACACACAAGTCACCTAATTCCCGGAAATTCCGGGGAGGCAGGTGATGAACTCTGATTCCACATTCAATCACATCCCAGATGTGTTCGATCGGCTTCAGATCTGGCAAGTTGGGAGGCCAGCACATCAATTGAAACTAGCCACCGTGTTCCTCGAACCACACCATCACACTCTTGGCCTCGTGACAAGGCGCATTATCTTGTTTTGAAAAATCCCACTGCCGTTGGGAAACATGGTCATCATGAAGGGGTGTACGTGGTCTGCAACCAGTGTACGAAACTTATTGCCCATAATGGTGCCTTGCACGAACTCCACTGAAGCCATGGATGCCCACGTGAATGTTCCCCAGAGCATAATTGAGCCGCCACCAGCTTGTCTCTGTCCTGCAGTACAGGTGTAATAAGTGTTCCCCTGGAAAATGACGGATTCGTACCCAACCATCAGCCTGATGAAGAAGGTATCTGGATCCTTCAGACCACGCAACGCTCTACCACTGCGCCAACGTCCAGTGACGATGGTCACGTGCCCATCATAGTGGTAGTTGCCGATGTCGTGGTGTTAACATTGGCACATGCATGGGTCGTCGGCTGCGGAGGCCCATCGTTAGGAGTGTTCGAAGCACTGTGTATTCAGACACACTTGTATTCTGCCCAGCATTAAAGTTTGATGTTAGTTCCACCACAGTTCACCGCCTGTTCTGTTTTAGCAGTCTGCCCAGCATACGACGTCCGACATCTGTAATGAGGGGTAGCAACCCAACCCCTCAACGTTTGAACGTGGTTCCACCTTGGTTTCACCACTTGCTGAAGACACTCACCACAGCACTCCTCGAACATTCGAAAAGTCGTGCAGTTTCCGAAATGTTAGTGCCCAGCCTCCGGGCCATCACAATCTGCCCTCGGTCAAACCCAGATATATCGCGCGCCTTCCCCATTCTAAACACGAATAGCACGATCACTGACACTACATGCACCGTGCGTGTGTCTGACTAGCATTCATTCCTCGTAAGATGACGCTGCTATCGCCTGGACGGGTTTACATCGATAGTAGGTAGGTGGGTAGGTGGGTAGGTGGGTAGGTAGTAGGTAGGTAGGTGGTCGTAATGTTCTGGCTGATCAGTGTATATGATGGCATAAATTATCATTAAGATAATTCAATTTTGATCGGTAAACACGTTGTCTATATTTTGTCTAGCTACAATCTTATGAGTATATCTTTAGTAGATGATAAAATTGTGACGACGTTCTGGTAGTCAGATACATTTGAATATGAGGATTTACATGGATTTCGGATTACTTGGTATGGAATAATTTCACTTGATTTTAAAAAGTGTTGGAAACGTGACACTTTTGTCCCACATCTCAACGGCGAACTGAAACTATTAAAGTCTTGGAGCTGAACGTCACAGCGTCAAATACCCTACTTTGTTGAGCAACATCTCTTTGTTATTATTATTATTCACTTGTTTTTTGCCCTCTGGTAACTGTGCAATGGGGTTAGTTAACTTCCTTTGAAATTATGTTGAATAACATACATTTAAATCATTGTATGATAAAGAACTGATATAAAGGAATTTTGTGACTTGGGTTTTATGAATATGGTTTACGTAGCACACATGACCGAGCCTTTTTGCGATTCGCGACAAAGTATGTGCTGATGTTGTTACATGAAAAAATTTCCGAATTACAAAACGAAGCGATGATGTTCTATGAAGAACCTTGATCGATATTTAGAACAGAAGGAAAATCATACTTTCGGCAGCCAATCGTGCGGCAGAATTCTTAATGTATCCTTGAATAGCAGGAAAGTATCGAGTCCTAATGAGTTTTGCAGGCACTTTCAGCTTTATAAGTGAATCAACTACATTTAAAATGAGTAGCCGGCTGTAGTATTATTCTTACGTTCATTACTGATCAAAAACTCCAATTACTAATTCTGAGAGCTTATTCAGAGATGTTGAGAAAGGGAATAGAGTAATCTTCCCTGAGATCCACTAACATACACATACGTTGACGTTGACCACAACAGGTCTTGACTTTTCCAATACCTTAAATGATATGTACCTTTCTTTTTAATGCATACCAACATTTTTTTTTATTTCGTTTCAACCTGCAAGTATGGAATTTTAAATTGATGGGATTTTTCTGTCTGATATGGATTCTTATTTTCCAGTATTCTTCAAGAACAACTGTAGTTTGTAGCGCAGAAATTATCAATGTGTCAAAAATTGGTAGAATTGTTTATAATTGTACTGAAACGTATCCACTCTCTGACGAAATATGTTAAATTTATCGATGGAGCATGCTTCACACCCCTAACTTAACAAACATATCAAAATAGTAATCCATATGATACGTGACAGCGATTAGTAATGATGTAATTATAAGATACTATGAATTTGGCTATTATTTCAGTTAATTAATAGGACTAACTAAGATGAAAGAATTAACACAAGTACGCTAGTAATATGAAATATTCATTTATAATTTATTTTTCTCGTAATCCTGCTAATCGCAATACTGAGAAGGTTATCTGTCTCAATAATTTTGAACGTTTCTTTTCAGTTCCACAGGCAAATATTTCAGTATCTTACAAAACTCATGACTATTAGAATAATGTGTTAGTAAATTGCCATCAGACTAGCATTAGTTTTTTATGATCGAAGATTCACTTTTTCATGTTAACAACATGATAAATGTTGTGCGGTATTTTATCACGTGATGACAATACGAGTTGGTGGATAGAACATTAAATAATATGTTAATGAAATTTTGGAAGTGTCTTTGTAAGTGACATAGGCTCCTTTTCGTCAGTAAACATTCTCTAAGTTAATTGCCCTCTTTCTGCTCTTAAATGTATTATTTGTCTAGTTCTTGATGAAATTAAATATATTTGTAGAACATCCTTAAATAAGGAATTATATATCACATGGGGAAGTGACTTTTTTAAACCTCATCAATTATTAGAAATCTTATCAGACAACATCAAATTATTTATATTGACTTTTATATTTCAAACGCATACTTATGCTTACTACTTATACACTTATTACTTAATAAGTATAACATAATAAAAATAACGTTGACATATATTTTAATCTAATAAAATAAATAATATAGAAATAAGTATCGGTATTCTCATACCCTCAAAAATCTATGATTAAGGTATTCGATCTGATAGGAGGTTTATGAATACTTCTACTTCACTAAAGAGTTTAATTACAAATTTCATCATACTCTTTCTTAATTTGTTACCTGAGGAATAGTTTACCTGCTTCATAACATGCACTTTATATTAAATCAACAATTTTGCTAAATAAGTGACTTTCAGTGTTAGTAGTTTAATACAACTACGTGATAAAAATATGTTTTATCTTAGTGGGCAATGTGACGGAAGAATGAACTAAGAGCAAATCTGCGTTATAATCAAATAAAAGACGTATGATACTACATAACATCATCAAAACACTCTATATTTATCGAAATGATATTTTGTTAAATCGATTCCTACACCGTATGAAATGCATGTAGTGTTTGAAGACAAATAGTCACTAACAATAATAAAAAATATGTGTTGTATATTTTGTGAACAAGATGCCATCAATATACCAGAAATATTCTCCTACAACAGGTAGTTCCTTGGGTGTAAGCTACAGTCTGATCACTTTATCTCTGAGGTAATGGAATCAGAAATTTTAATAATTTATTATGGAAACTCGTGGTCTTCTGCGTGACCTTGCCACTGACGCATCTGACAGAGGTACCTAAATCGAACTGATGCAAAATTTTTGCGTACTGTGTACATCTAGTATGTTATTAATTTCTGTTGCATCAGAAGTGGCTAAAATTTCTAACGACTTTAGGATAAATTAATTTCATATGATAAACTATATTATGAAGAACAATGTTTTACATTTTATACATCCTATAGACAGTCATTTTTTTACGAAGTCTATTCATACTTAAATTCTCATAACTCCACTCAAACCTATCCCAGAACGCTTGTCGCTTATTGTTGGACATTACACTCTCATCAACGAATGAAGCATACAACAGGTTGAAAATTTCTGTCAGTTCGTAGGTTCTTTAGAAATAATGCAACAGTTCACCTCCTCCGACTAGTTTTTCTAATATATTAACTCTTTGATTGAAAGACGTTGATTATAGGATGAAAAATATGGTAGATCTTGCTCTTAGCTTAAATGATGCGTAAGTGTTTTTGACATTTCTTTTTTTAGTAAATGGTGAATTCTCGTACGTTAATAGTTGCTAATATTCTCAACGATTGGTCCTTTACATCGCAACACGAATTCGTTCAACTGGTTGGTTATTAATAAATACGAGGCGTATTTTTTTAAGTAAGTACCGTTTTGTCACACCGTGGCTGCAGCGCTACGGTCGGCGTTCCGCGTATGCGCACTGGGTTTCTGCATCTCTTGCCTACGCACTGACGCCATTACAGTCTAATTCTTCCTTGTTTACGTTGTTCACTGAGTGTTTAAGATGCCTCCGATAATCGTGAGTCCCTCCGACTGTGAGTTACGGGCTGTTATAACATTTCTTTGTGCTAAAGGCATAAAACCGATCAATATTCATCGTGAGATCTGTGCAGTTTACGGACAAAACATTATGAGTGATGGAATGGTGAAAAAGTGGGTTAGAGCATTTAAAGATGGCCGCACAAATGTGCAAGATGAACAATGGAGTGGGCGTCCTTTGGTCGTTAAAGAAAGTTTGGTGCAGAAAGTGGACAATAAGGTGAGAGAGAACAGACGCTTTACGATTTCCTCCTTGTGTGATGACTTTCCTAATGTTTCTCGTAGTGTTTTGTATGGCATTGTGACCGAGCACTTGAATTACCGAAAATTCTTCTCACATTGGGTACCAAAAATGTTAACGGATGTGCACAAAACCAAACGTTTAGGCAGTGCATTTACTTTCCTTGAGCGGTTCCACAACGATGGTGATGATTTCTTAAGCCAAATTGTTACGGGCGATGAGACATGGGTGGCCTACGTCACACCTAAATCAGAGCAACAGTCCATGGATGGCGGCATTCAGATTCACCCAAAAAAGTGAAGTTCAAGCAAACGATTTCTGCCTGAAAATCATGTGCACAGTTTTTTGGGACAGAACAGGAGTATTGCTTGTGAAATATCTGCCTCGTAATGAGACAATCAATGCAGCAGCTTATTTTAAGACATTGAACAACCTGCGCCGTTCAATCCAGAACAAAAGACGTGGCAAGTTGAGCAAGGGCATCGTTTTGCTGCATGACAATGCCCGTCCACATGTGGCTTATCAGACCAAAGATCTTATCAGACCAAAGATCTTATCACATCTTTTCGATGGGAAACTCTAGATCATCCTCCGTATAGCCTGTTCTGGCACCCAGTGACTACCATCTATTCCTGCACTTGAAAAAACACCTGGGCGGTCAGCGTCTTGAAGACGATAACGAAGTCAAAACAGTTGTTATGCAGTGGTTAACAAGTCAGGTGGCATACTTCTATGAGGAGGGTTTTCAAAAAACTGGTAATACGTGATGACATGTCCCTCAATATTGAAGGTAATTATGTAGAAAAGTAGAGTATAAGGTACAGGCTTTCATATAAAAATAAAATTATTGAGATATATTTGCACGTCTTTTTTTAATTTCAAAACGGTACTTACTTAAAAAACATGCCTCGTAATTAGACTTAGCTGACGGCAACGTAAAGATGTTTTATGATGGGTTTTTTATATAGTCAGGTAATAGCAAATAATTATGACTATCTCACTGACATATCGTTCGCAATGAACTAACTCAAACACTTTGTCTCATTACGTAGCAGTTGTCAGTTTGGACCATACAGGAATCTCAGTTGTTTAATGGTGGTATGTTTTAAGTTTTCCAAGTTATGTATATTTTTATTTCCATTTTTTAAGAATTTTAATTATTGTAACAGATTACATGATTCATTAAATCTAAATTCTCTTATTATAACTTTTTATATACACTTGGTTTGATATTCATGTTTCCCTTCTATCATCTCTATGAATCATAATTTCAACAATTAAACTGCACGATCTAGTACCTACCAATATTTACAATGAAATTTCCTTAACAAAATCTTCAATCTAGGGTATTTAGTATAGTTCTGACTAAATACTTCAAAGCTCTTAAAATTATTCCATCTGTTAAGAGGTTTTAAAAAAAATCATATGTATGTATTGTGATTCGCAATGTCATTCACTTTAGCTACCATTTTTGTAGAAAAAATACAAGTGCAGCTTCATGATTCTCTTTCCCAAACACACTTAACATTGTAATGAAAGATTTATTATTTATCTCCATACCAACTGTTTCCATTTGATATCGAAAGTTCGCATTTTTGTGGGATATTAGGAGACAGCTGTTTCAAATATCAATACTGCTGTAAAATCTGAAATTTAAATGAAAACAGTTAGCAACAACATCTGTGACACTAATTTGAACTGCATAAATATCTTCTCTTTGTCCACACTGGATGTTAACCAGATATCTCTACAAATAAAGCTCATTTTCTGTTTCCAAAAATATCATGCCACAATACTATGAAAGTAGTTACATATGGGAGTGTGGCTGAAAATGGTTTCATGCCGTTTCGGTGATAACCATATTTATTTCCCTTTTTTCATTTTTCCAATTTGAGAATCAGAAATTTAGCTCAAAGAATTGTTATTTACTATTGAAAAATTACTCTTATGAAGCGACAGGTTGCGTATTAGGGAAAAAATTATCTGTTTTCAGCTTATGAGTTATTGATTTAGGAGACAGGAAAAGCAAATCGCGGTCTCATAATACAATCATTCAGTTACAATCAAAATACTTTATAATGCAATGCACTCTGAATTTATTGCATTTTTAGCACTGCTTTATTGGGACTAACATATTGCAAAAGAAACCTCAAAATGTAAGTTATCAGGAAATTAAGCATAAGCTTTTAACGTATGTTAGATGTGTTGCAAGTATTTTTGCTTTAAATATTTGAGACAGGAAATATCGGGTTCAAGTTTCAAGTTCGTAATCAGTAACGGTTTAGAGATGTACCCGGTAACAACGATGGTCATAAATTAATAATTTTGACTGCACTCATGCTCAAAACAGCGATATAATCATTTATATCTATGTAATCCCATAGAATACTTTAAAAAAATTAAATACGATATTCGTTTACTGTTAGCAAAGCATATACTTATAAGCTAGAGGTTTGAGGTGGACGGGCAGACGGCGGAAATACAAAAGTAGGAAGAACGGATTTATTTTTTTTTTTTATTATTTTTTTTAGCGAAATACGAGGTTTATATTTCAAGTTTTCCTTATGGTAACAAAAGGTTCTACAGATTTCTGCACGTGGCGGTTGTCTAGCGATCAACGTGCTCGTATATCAAATATCTGAATATAGGTTTCATTGATGGCATCCAACGTTTGGTTTCCCAGATTTAAGTTTTTTTAAGTATTGCAATATTTACTGTACAGTTTCATTCTATAAATTTAAAATAATCTGTGGGCTCTTCAACAACGTCATTAATTTCAAGATCACACAGAAATTAATTATTTAATATTGAATAGACTATACACGTCAATAAGTAGTGAGAACTGGTTATAAGTATGGCACGCTCGCTATCAAGGAAATCTCCATTTCTTGATGTATATAATCTTTTCTAAGTAATCACTCTGTAGTCACCTTTAGTTCCAGACACATTTAAGAGGATTTTTTTTTTTTTTTTTTTTTTTTTTTTTTTACGCCTCGTCGACGGCTAAGGTCATTAGAGGCGTGGGATGGGACTGGGGACAAGGAACGGGAAGGAATTCGGTCATGTCCTTTTTGAAGGAAGCATCCCGCCATTCGCAGTGATTTGGGGAAACATGGAAAATCCAAATCTGGATGCCCGAACGAGGATTCGAACCAGCGTTTTCCCGAATGCGAGTAAGATCTTCTATGATTATCATCATCCATCATCAAATTGCCAAATAAGAAGTATCATGAATAATATTACCTGCGTGTTGTATGACTTGAGGAAAATAAATTTGGATGCATTATTTCAAAGAACCATATCTAATCACACCATTCTTTCTACTAAATTTACTCGAAAAGTGATATTGCAAATGAAAACAACATTATAACCGAATTAGAAAATATTCAAAACTATTAAAACTGCAACAATAACTAAAATTAAAATCTGGTGAGTTTATCTACTATATCAACGCCATATCTTTAAATCAATCGACTCTTTGAGATTCCACAAAAAATGTGTGATTTGGAAAGACTAAAATTTCTCACTAACTGTTAGTTCAAGATTGAAATTACTAACTGTTTTATTCGATGTCGATTCCATCCTGCTCCTGAAGTTCTGCTTAACCATAATTTTATAAACAAATTTTTTTCGAAAAGATTGGAAAATTGCTACGTGCGACCTTGTACGAGTCATTTTTTTTTTAATTTCCGGGAACAACTATGCAAAATATAATCGAATCTGCGGAAATGCATTTCAGATCATTCTCTTATCTGTTATTGTAAAGATAGATCGTTTGCTGGTGCTACTTTCTAAGAAAGTTCTGCCGTTAACGTCTAGCGCTAAGCTACATGTTCACTGTGAACAATTACCCCACCAGACAATTCCCGGTTGAGTCTGATGGGTGCTGATTAAGCAACCAACTTACTCATAAAAATGCTACCAACTTGAAATTGCAATACAGCAAAGTGGGATACCGCATTCATGCGCTATCCCGCATCATTTGACAGGGATTCCGCACAAATTTACGACTATGCGCAATTCGTAAAGTGGCTGATGCCGTCCCGTCGCTCTTCTTGTTATGATTCTAGACCGACCAGTTGCATTGCCCTGCTTGGAGGTACCCTTTCAGCTAAAGTAAACCGAGTAATTATATTCGTTAGATTCTAAAATTATTATTCATTTTTTAATTAATCAATATAGTATTTTTTTAAACAAATCGGTATTTAAAACAATGATATAAATGAAATGTTACAAGCGCAATTTCTTGTATTTGTGTAATAACTGCTTGAATGGGAATTCTAAAACTTATTACATGTTCAACTATTTTTGTCATGTTACAATCCTACGCGAAGCAGGAAGCGTCTTCTCAGCCGCTGGCTGTATGTGGGCCTACAGTTCTTTCAGAAGTAATTGGGAGGTGAACAATGAATGTATTAATATGTTAAGGTCTTTATTCAAACAAGACGAAATTTATTTTATTCGCAAAAAGTTTCTCATTTTTAATTCTCTATTTGATTTATTACTATTATTTACGTCTGTTAGATTCAAATACCAACCTAATTTGATTGTTTGACTGCTTAGTAGGTAGATGGTTTACTTGGCAAACTAATGTGATTTACTGTAAGGTATATAATGCAACTAAACACTGAATGTTTGCCATATCTGGTTATTTACTTAACTACTAGAATTAAATCCTTAGTAAAAATATAAAATGAAATACTGAGAGATTGAATTTAAGAGAAGCTAGCTATTTTTAAATTAATGTAATTTTCCTAGTTAAAATAGTTTTAACTGATAATTTTTATTTTTTATCATTGATTTATTATTCATTAAATAGACGCTTATTATTTAATTTCATAACTCCTTTAAAGCCTTCGATGGATTCCGCAGGATTGAAGCCAATCCCACAAATGTGCTGCGGTTTTGAAAAACACTTCGGGATTTCAATACTTAGTATCGTCCCTACACATTACATAAACGAGTCTGACAGCGTAACTTTTCGATCAGCATTTCTTCATTAAAGCTATTGATATATTAGTGACTATGAAATTGCTGTTAGGCAATGAACATAAGGAAAGATAGGGAACATAAATTTGTCACCCTCCCAAGATTGAGCCAAAGATAAAACAGGTGCAAAAGCTGGGGATTGCGTTGGAGGAGAAGACGGGTGGGTGATAAGAACTCCTACCAACAATAATTATGGGAAACTATAACCTCCGTAATGATAGGTGAAAATAAAATGTAATGAATTATATTAAATTTTATTTTTTCAAAAAAAAAATTAAAACATAAAACTATTTTGAATCTGTTGAAAAGGCTTCCAGCATGGCTCAGTGCGCTAAGGTGAAGCACGTTGTACTGGGAAGATATTGCGGGGCAGTATCGTATCCGGTTCCCGTTTCTCACCTGCTTCATCTCTGGCTCATTCATGTAATGGGTCTCGATGTGCACGTATCTTATCTCACACCTAAACTGACTAAGGCCTTTTACAAAATTATTGTGAAGTGTGTTAGTATTTTTGAGTTCGCCCTGGCGCTCCTGCCTTTATCGGTGATAAGTGGTAGGCTTATTTTCTGTATCCGTCTTTATTTTAAGTAATATATTAATTATTTTTGTTCGGAAATCGACATGGTATCTAAGAATATAAAAAATTTAATTTTATGATTTTGGATTCGATTTTATCATTTCAGAAAGTAGAAGACATGCGTAAATTTTGTAGTTTTAGTTAATTTACAAAACAATTTTATTTGCTCTAGTAACATATTCAGTTATATTTACTGCACCCGTATTACTGGTATTGTTTAGATTCTATTTTTTTCCGCGGCAAAAACTAATTAAATAATAGGCAGGTAATATTAATTGTTCAGGTTTCGTGACATAGGCCCATACTCATATAACTTCAATTTATGAAAATTATATATGCTTCTTAACCTACAGAATTTTATTCACGGAACTATAGAATTACAAGATGATACATACGCATCTGCGCGTTTAGCACTAATAAACTAATTCGATAGCCAACAGGTAATTTTTGGCAATATAACTCCCTTGATTAATGATTAAAATAGCACAGTCATCAATTGTACTTATTGTCATAAAAGTAAATTTCTAAACTTTTTCATTGCACTAAAGATAAATCAGTAATGGCTGATTCGAAAATTTAATAATTTTTTTGTTCAAGCCTGTTAATGCTCCACGTGAAATTTAATATCGAGACGTGTTTGAGTACTTGTATGCTTTTCATTAATTCAGCTAAAGTTCATATGTTGTTGCAAGCGCTAAGCAGGTCTTTGCATAATGTGTAATAAAGCGTGATATTAATACAGACATAACAGTGTGTGGTTGCTACTGCTCCTAAAATTGTGTAGTTTGTTGCTTCAAACCCTGTTACACATTTTTACTGATTTATAATCATCCATAATTCAAATCCATACTGCATTCTGTATACGTGAATACGACATATGTGAACTTGAAAATAAGTTAAAGGTATCTTAAGACACTATCTTTATGAATTTACTAATTAACATCAATCTTTCGCAACCTAATAAGTTATCAGCCCTTCAACTTGAAGTATGAAATTGCTCAATAACGTCAATGCAATTATAACGCAAAATTTTGAAAAAATATGTGGAATTAAAATAATTTTAGAGGATCCTGAAATAATCTTCATGTGTATTAAATTAAACTTCGCAACCCACAAACTCATTAATCTTTCGATCTCTCGTCTTATTTCACGATTATTCCAGTTTTTGACCAAACAAATTTTAAAGAAATTTTTTTTCCCCTTTATTTACGAATCTACTGATCTGAAAATTCTTTCAAAATTTAGAATTATGTATAGCCTCCTAACGTTTTCCTTTGGAAAAATGTGTAAATGAATATTCTTAACAAATCTGATATGTCACTGGAAAAAATTTTGCGACAAATAATAATAATAATAATAAAATTTAGGTCCATTAATATTTTTGAAAAGAATTATTTTGCGACTTTGATGTTTATATACCATCTAAAATAACATTTGGAAAGTGAATAATGAACTGTTAGGAAACCCCCAATACGCGAGAATAACTCACACTTGACAGAATGATTTGATAAACGGGACTAAATATCAAGTTTAAATCAAGGTTATTGCTAATATTTTATTTATACTACAGCGAAGGGAGCAATTTGAAGTTTACAATAAGTCTCGTTTTCTTATTCGTAATGTGAAAGCGTGCACTCATAAAAATTTGTGAACCACTGAAATGACTGGCTGAAATCAAACTCAGCACGAGTGGCACCCCAATGACTTTATTTTAATCATCAACTGTCACATCTATCCAGCACAGTGTGAATGTTTTGAGTGCTATGTGTGTGTTGTGTTGGTAAAACCACTAAAAATATCTTTCTAAAGATTAAAGTTTCTCCAATAAATATTTTCCAGGAAAGGGAATTTTCTTTTTATTTAGTATCATTATTGACGCATTTTAAACATAAATCACGACATCCTTCCATTTCATTTCTTATTCGTAATATTTCATAAGTTGTTGAAATATTAAAATGCAGGAAGTGATATTAATGGCACATGATTTCAGGCATAAAGGTGTGGGAAAATGTTCTTTCGTAGGAAAGTGTGTAAGGGACTGGAATAAATGGCCAAGAGAAGTGATGAATAATTTACCAAAAACACTGAAAGAATTAAAATTAAAAATCAGTAGAGGGCAATAGTGGGTGGGAAGAGGAAACGAGACAGAGGGGTGTGTAGGGAGATTAATAACGGAGTGGGCGCTCCATCGTAAATTTTACCAATTATTATTATTATTGACGAATTCTCCCAATAAATGGAAGACGGAAAGCAAATGACCCAATCAAGTTTTCTTTGAGTACTTCTTATTGTTCCAATAGGCTTTCATTCTTTCCGAGAAAGCTTGTTTGCGTTCTATCGATCACTTTGGTCTGTATTGTTTTTGTTTTGGTTGCTCAGTTGTAACTTGCCATTTGTCTACTTTGTGTCTGAAGGCGTCTCTTTCTAAGATGTCTGTTGCTGCTACGCTTGCACTTTTAAGATCCTTCCGAATTTCTTTGAGCCAAAGTATTGGATTTTTAAGTGAACTTAAATAATCTATTATCTTTTTCGTCAATCGACTTTCTGGTAATCTCTTAAGGTGACCAAAGAATTTCATTCGCCTTTTCTTGATGTCAATTTCGATGTTTGAAAACTTTTCTGTTGTTTTGATTGGTTTTAGTCTGTAACCATTTTTAGTGAATTTTTCTAATGATTTTTCTCTCTACTTTTTTAATTTCTTCAAGGTCATGTTTTCTGTTAAGTGTTATTGTTGTAGTGCCGAATTTTGGTCTGTCTTGACATGTATTTTTTGTTGTAGAGATATTGGACTAACCCTAATCCTTTTTTTACTTCTTGGAGGCGATTTTTCTTCGAGATTTTCTCAAGGCCTGTCGGTTCGATGAATTCTACAAGGTATTTAAAGTATGGGACCCTGTTGATTTTACCGTATTTTGTTCTCAAACTTGCTATTTCTGTCTGTGAACATATGAATTCAGTTTTCTCGAATGAGATTTGTAATCCTACTTTTTCTGAACGTTCTTTAAGAAATCAATTATTATTATAGTTATTATTATTTTTGTTGTGCACTACACTTAAAGTTATTTGATTTCATAACGTAACGAATCTACAAAATCGAGAATAATTTTTTTAATGCAAAATAGATGCTGGAAACCACTTTGTCTATTGCAGCACTCGCAACCGTAGCCGAGTACTGCTTCACTGTAGTATCATTTCCTGCTTCACTAGGACTACACCATTTTACTTCAGTTCTTAAATAATCTCGAAACATATTATTCTTTGTTCCCATTATTGTAACATAACTCTATCTATTCGAAAGTGTTTCCCGACACGAAGGATTATAAATGTTGAATCTCAAACATGTTTGAAAAAATTATAAAATGGTGAATTTATTTAAAAGGCACAATTCTATAGTAAGTGTTTTTAGATTAGATCTACACTAAATATAAATATAACCAAGCAATGGGATAATTATTTGCCTAGAACTGTAAAATAATCATGATGAAAGTAAGATTGTGATGGAAATGAAAGATAGGCTTCGTTCCTGTAAGTACTCACGGGAGACGTCACTGTATAGTCGACCAATTGCTACGCCTAATTCCCCTCCTCAACGCTACAGCTGCTTCCGCTCTCTGCAACAGAAAAACAGATCGAGAGATTAAAGAATGAACGGTTTAGAAATACGAAAATCTACACCATCTACATCAAATAGCATACATCTGTGAAAAGACTCTAAAAATTCATCTCTCAATTATCTTATTGATAGATGAAATTCAGCACTCGTACATTGTATCCAAACCAAGATAGGCTGTCAGAATGTAGCGACGAGGAAACTTCACGCGGAAGAAAAGAACGGCTGCAGTATGAACGAATCCATTACCTCCTCCTAAGTCCAGATGGCCAAGAATAGGATTATGGAGTTGTTTTCTGTGTATGAACACAAAGTAGAAAATGTTAAATAAGCTAAGTAACTATTGTGCCAATGTTACGCTAATTTGAGGCGAGAGGCCATAAAAGGCCTGACCATGCCGAAAGTGACGTACTTGAGATTATTCAGCAAAAGCTTGTGATATGAGTACGGGTGAGCTATAATCCAACTACGAACGAATTTAGTTAGTTCAGTAGTTTGACACCTATGATATTCGTCGGTTTTTTCACGAAAAATGCTAGAAAGTGTCAGTATTTCCAAGTGCTCATAACGGAGTGTGGACATTCCAACGTGGTTAAGAATATTATACAAAGCCAAACTATTTTTATTTAATTGCTTATCGAGACGTAATGGTGTTACGAAAATTAAGAACGATTAGGGAGAAAAAATGCGAGAGAGCCTGAAAATTCTAATAGTTCTTCTAATGCTGTTGCTGGCAGCTATGAACGGAAGTTATCAAGATCTCTAACGTAACGCTGTGTCCTATTTATTCGCAGCAGTGACTCAATTTGCTGTGAATATTGATGGACGTAATCCCTCGCTGAACTCATTACCAATGAATAGTCCCTCGAAATGAAGTACTTTTGCGTTAGCCATTGCTCCGACCTCACTCCACGCAATGAGCTGTTCGATCTAGATGGTTGACACCAGCGAAATTTTACTGGAAAGCTTTTATATCACAAAAAATATGTTCCTACATATACTGTCAGTTTTGGTCAGACCCTCATATAGAATTGAATTGCGATGGCGTGACAATTTCTCTAGACACTAATTACCCCTTTTATTTTTCATTAGGGATCTATTATCTTGTATACTTTGAGCGTTAAATTCCTCCACAATTTATTTCTGGCATTTACTAATTTAATTTTAATTCCTTCAACGTTTTTGGTAAATTTCTTCATCACTTCACTTTGTAATTTATTTCAGTCCCACTCCCACTCCCTTATGCATGAAATCTAGTGGCAGTTTGTGTCCATTGTCGTATTTTCCTTTCCGTGCTTAACTCCTAATTTTTCGACCAGTATACCTCTAAGATCGATCACCAACTTACACCTTGTTCCCTCCCAGCACTTTCTTCACAATCTTATTGTTCTCTAATGACTCCCGATCCTCTTTCTTTATCATATCAGTTACTGACTGGGTCCTACAGTAGTTTACACAAACAAATCCTGCTATCCTTTGTACGCCATCCAACTCCTGTATTGTGCGATCGATTGGCTGTGTGTGTGTGGATAGCTGCTCATCATTCATCATCTAAGTCTTTGTAGACTAAATTATTTAAAATCTTTAATTATCATCTAAATTATTAGGATTATTGCTGGCTGGAAGAATTATTTAAGATTACACCATAAATAACAGTTTTTAAATTTCGCGTCATTGTTAACGTTATTGCTGGTTATTGCACGTTTTACTGAATTAAATTTAGAATAAGCTTAATAGTTAGATTAATTATAATACTGTAGCCTAGGTAAAAACAGTAGTTTAAGTTATTTTGTAGTGTTAAATTTCTTATATACCGCAAAAAAGTTCAAATCACTTGTTTGGATTGTTAAAGTTTTTGTGTTGTCTTATATTAAAACTTTTTTAGGCTTAAAATAACACACTTAATTAATTAGTTCCGGAATAGTAATAAAATCAACTGGAAATAATAAAAATAAATATTCATATATAGCATTAGTTACTCACGTTAGGTTAATACAATATCGTTATTTTAAGTTCGACTATCGAAATCAAGTTTACGAAAACAAAAACGTACGTTCTAATAATTAACCTGTTCTGTCTGAAATTTAATTGTAATTAATTAGCCATCTAATATATATAAAACTTCCCACCTTTTTTTTTTAAACTTTCATAAGTAACAAATTAATTGTAATCCACATTATCATTAAATAGTATCGACCTTCCATCTTAAGTTTGTTTCGAAATTTATTAGCTTAAGTTTTACTCATTGGTTCTTAAGTAGTTTAGTTACCTAGTCATTATTCATAAAACTTCAATCAAATTAAATATATATCACAATTCAACAGTTAGTCGAGTATAGCGCCTATCATATTTAGCAAAACAACTTTAAAAAATATAGTATAAACTTTATAAGACTACTTTATCAAATACATTTAAGGTTTGTGAAGAAGATGGTTGAAGTATTTGGGAAAATCATGAATGAAAATGTGGCGCCTGTCATAGGTACGTTGCGAAGGGGGTGGGTTGTAGTTGGTGTAAGAAATTGTTTCACTGGGGATGTGGAGAAGAGGAAACGAGGCAAATAAATGAGGCTCTCCCATGGTTTTGTTCACTTTGTCTTAGGGATGATAGGATGTAGGAGATGGGCGAAACGATTAGGGAGTTGCGTGAAAGGATCAGGGTTCTTGAGGCTCGTCCTGTGGAGGCTCAGCCTCTGCTGGCGTGGCCTGTGGTGGCCTCGCCTGTGGAGGTTCAGCCTGTGGAGGTGCGGCCTGTGGAGGCTCAACCTGTGTAAGTCCAGGCTGTGGAGGCTCAGACTACATAGGCACAGCCTGTGAGGGCTGAGCTTGTCGAGGCTCAAGCTGTAGAGGCAGAAAGTAGAGATAGTGGGTTGGAGGAAGTTGAGAAGGATGGGTGGGAGCTGGTAACAGGTCGTAGGAGAAATATGGTTAACAGGATGAACAAGCCAGACACTTCAGTAATTGTGGGAAAAAATAGGTTTGACCTGTTGTCAGAGTCAGGAGGAGAAGAGCCTCATGTAGATGTAGGAGTAGGTAAGATGCAGCAGACCTTTAGGAATAAGGGCGTGCAGGGCCAGAATAGGAAACAAAGGGTTCTGCTGCTAGGTAGTAGCCATGGGAGAGGTGTAGACGCTCTTCTGCAGGATCAGTTAGGTACAGGAAACCAGGTCACAAATTTTTTCAAATCTAGTGCAACATTAGGTCAGGTAATAGAGGATACTGGTTTACATTGTAGGAGTTTCACTAAGGACGATAGAGTAGTGATAGTGGGAGGTGCGGGAAATAGTATTGATAGAAGCGCGAGTTATTGTACAGTATAGAGAGTGACCTGAGGAAGGTGGTGAAGGAGGCACAGCATACCAGAGTGGAGCTCATGCAGGTCCTAAGTTACCATGACCGGCCACAATTGAACTATTCTGTGAGGCGGGTTAATGTGGAAACGGAAGTGCTACTTGGGAAAGGCATTAGTTCTGTGTTGGGGGTTGTGCCTGTGAACACCATTGGTAAGTGGGGTTTCACTAGCCAAGGCCTACACCTAAATAGAAGGGGGAAGGGAGTACTTTCTGAGTTGTTAGCTGAAGCAGTGATGGAGTCCATTTCCAGTGATGATGGATTCAGGACTGTGCCTTTTTTAGATTAGGGGCAGCTGTCACAGATGTTAAAGAAATAGATGAAGTGGCTGAAACAATAACTAACTGGGTATAACTGGGAAAGAGGAGATAAATTCTGAAAATGTAAAGCCAGTAGTAAGGATATTAATGGTAAACTATAGAAGTAATGAACAAAGTAATCGAATTTGAAAACTTAATAGAGATACACGAACCATAAGTAATAATTGGGGTAGAGAGTTGGTTAAAAGAAGAAGTACTAGACAGTGAGGTTTTTCTTATGATTACAGAGTGTACCGCAGAGATGGAGGATCAATTGGCGGAGGAGTTTTCATACTAGTTAGCAAAAACTACCATAGTTCACTGGCGTTCATAGACCAAGACCATGAGTTACTTGGGGTAGATTTCTGGGGTAATAAAAAAGAAAAAATCAGAGTGTTGGCTGTTTACCGCAGTGGAAGAATGACAGAAGAAGATGAGGCTCTTGGGGAGAAATTAAATTCATACTCAGACTTCAGAGGTGAGAGTAGAATGATCACCAATGGTGGGGATTTAAATTTACCAGGTGTAAACTGGGAAATAAATAAGATAAATAACACAAGCGAACAAAGATTTGCAAATATCTTAATAAGGGAAGGAGGAATTACACAAGTGGTTGAGCAAAACACTATGGGACAAAATATTTTGGATATATTTCTAATTAAGCATGATGAAAACCTTGTGGGATGTCAAGTAACTGAAGTAATAAGTGATCATGACGCAGTTCTGATGGATATTAGAGGATTCAGCAAACCAGCAGCCAAAATCGAAAGGGGAAATAGGTACAGTTATAAAGAGGCACAGGTTTCAAATTTGAAGATTTATTTCAGAGAACAGTTCAGCAAATGGAAGGAAGGCACAAGTGCAGTAGATTCAAGGTGGGAAGAGTTCAAAGAGATAATAGAAATGGGGGAAGAAAAATTTATTCCAAGGCAGAAATTAAAGAGAAGTAGAGAACTTATGTACTACAATAGGGAACTGAGGAGGTTAAAGAGGTTGGTATGAAGAGAACATAACGGAGTTAAGAGACAGCAGGGTAGTAGGGAATATTTAAAACAAATAAACAAGGACTTAATAACAGAAAAGAAAGTGGCTAAAGATGGGTTTATGAAGAGTATTGTCAGTGAAAGAGGACCATTGACTGATGCATCAAGAAATTTCTATGGCTATATCAGGAAACTGAGGGGAAGGGAGGGTGCAGAGACACTTATAGAAATGGATGAAGAAGAAGTTACTAAGGATTTGAAAAAGGCAGAGATTTTAATTAACTAGTTTAGTGAAAGCATTAGGGACAAAGAATCAGAAACGGGAGGTTCTAATTCGGAGAACGAGCTTAACAACACAATTAGAAATGAAGATAATAAAATGTTTAAAATTCATCCTGAGGAAATCATGGAGGAAATAAGAAAGCTGAAAAAACATAAAGGGGCTGGTGTAGATTATATTACTACAGATATCTTAAAGATAGCCGGATGTGGCATTGAACCTTATCTTGAAATATTATTTAAAATGAGTCTGGATACTTGCTGCTTACCACAGGACTGGAAAAATGCAATAGTAGTACCGGAACATAAAGGAGGGGTGAGGAATAGAGTTGAGAATTACAGGCCCATCAGTTTGACATCAGTGGTAGGTAAATTAATGGAAAGATTGATATGCAACCACATCAGAAATATATGTGAGGAACGTAAATGATTTTCAAGCAGGCAACATGGGTTCAGGCAAGGATATTCATGCGAATCTCAGTTGGTGGGATATATGCAAGATATTTCAGATGAAATGGACAAGGGAGGCCAAATTGATAGTGTAGCACAAGATCTGTCAAAGGCGTTTGGCAGAGTGAGCCATAAAA
This sequence comes from Vandiemenella viatica, assembly GCA_031002005.1. Classification (NCBI taxonomy): domain Eukaryota; kingdom Metazoa; phylum Arthropoda; class Insecta; order Orthoptera; family Morabidae; genus Vandiemenella; species Vandiemenella viatica. The sequence goes on along the minus strand of JARYHS010008074.1, from coordinate 340,087,096 downwards.
TGGTAGTAAATAAGGTAAATACTATTGAAGTGGATGAAAAAGTGATTTGAAAGGTAGAAAACAGAAAGTTAGGGTAGGAAATGCAGTATCAAAAGAAGTGGAAGTAAAAATGGGAGTGTATTGGGAGCATTGCTATTCATTATTCTAATGAATAATTATGTTGATTGTTTACTATCTGAAATTAGATTGTTTGCAGATGATATAATGCTATATAAAAGAATCAAAACGATAGAGGATTGTAAAAAGTTGCAGTGTGATCTGGACAGGATATCTGGTTGGGTTGGTAAACACGGGATGAAGATAAATGCAAAGAAGAGTCAGCTTATTAGATACACAAATAAAAAACAAAAGGTTAATTATGAATATAAGGTGGGGAAAGAATTGCTTGCTGAAGACTTGAAATTTAAATATCTTGGCATTACATTTGATAACAAGCTTAACTGGGTAGGACACGTTGGACAGGTGGTAGGAAAAGGATTCAAAGTTCTGCACTTGTTGGAGAGAGTGATGAGGGGATGTACGTGAGAAGTGGGGGAGTTGGGTTACAAATCTTTGGTCAGACCATTGCTGGAATATGGTATTGTAGTATGGGACATTCATTTTACGTATCAAATACGTAAAAAAGGGTGCAAAAATGGCTGCTAGATATGTTTCTGGAAATTATCGCATAATGCAATCAGTAACGGATATGATAAAGGGGCTGAAATGGGATTCATTGCAAGACAGAGGAGGATGAGGAGGGTCATGGGAGTGTACAGGGCGTATGCTGGCGTTGAGACATGGAAAGATATTGGTGTAGATATAAAAAGTAGTGCATGGAAGGGAAAAGGTGACCATGACCACAAGCTGGCACTCGATTTCAAGCAAAAGGGTGTGGGAAGATTCTCTTTTTTAGGTAAGGATATCAGGGATTGGAATGAGTTACCAAGAGAAATGATGAATGATTTACCGAAAACGTTGAAAGAATTTAAAGATAAAATTTGTAGAGGGCAAATGTAGGTGGCTACAGGATAGGGGGATGATGGGGGTGTAAGGAAATTGCCATTGGAGCCTGTGCTCAATTGCAATTAAATTAAATTAAATTAATGCCCGAAATATTGGGACCAAAAAACACTACCATGTGCAAGCAATAATCTGACCATAGTTTTGTAACCAAATACTCTCACTTCTCTGGTACATCCCCTCATAACTATATGAAGGATTTTGTAACCTTTTCCTACCACCCGCCTAATGTGTCCTTCCCACTTGAGTTAATTATCAAATGTTATGCCAAGAAATTTACATTTCAATTATTCAGCGCGGTATGCTGTCCTTATTCTATAATCATAAACAACCTTTAGTCTTTTATCTGCGTACCTAATTAGCTCTTGTAGTTAAGCATTCATATCAAAAGGAGAGTGTTGGACTCATATTAAACGGATATTAATTATTATAAACAGGAATAATTTCCAACACTAAAAAATAACTCCTGTAAACCATATAATTAGGTAGGCTGTATTTTGTGGGAATTTTTTGTTTTTTTTTGGTAGGAAGTAGTGTTTGTTAGAGCAATCGGTAAGGCGCCTGGTTAACGGACACTTTAGATTTGAAGGCAGAAATAGCTTCTTCTTTTTTAATAAAGTATAATGATAAAAAATTTTGTTATACAAACGAAATATTTTTCATAAAGGAAACTGGAGTGTGATTTTGAAATAAACCATCTATTTTTTGTTTTTTAACTGCTTAATGTCTTTAGAGGCGGGAAAGGGTGGGGGGCAAGGAATGGGAAGGAATTCGGCCATGGCCTTTTGAAGGAAGCATCCCGGAATTTGCCTGGAGTGTTTTGGGAAGCCATGGAAAACCCAAATCTGGATGCCCGGACGGGGAATCCAACCGCCATCCTCCCGAATGCGTGGCCTTAACGCTAACCGTTACACCACCACGCTCGGTAAACCATCTATTGATCTCGCTTAAGAACAAAGTTCTTTCGACAAATAATCCTCACTAACTGACTAAATCTTGTTATGCCAGGACCGATTAGTAATGAAGTCGTATAAATATTTATAATCAATTCAACCAAAATTTACGGTGCTTATATTTTTTTAAGAAAATGACATTCCTGTCGGGGAGAACCCGTGTACTATAACACATTACTTATAGAGACTATAAAGCAAGGATAATTACTCTGAGAAAATTTGTTACTAGAGAGATGAAATGGTAACAAGATAGCGATGATATCGGGCGAGCGTAAGGAAAGTTAGGGTGTTCTCTTTGAGTTGAAAAGGTTACTGCAGAAAAGGATTTTCGTATCTTCGGAGTTTTTAATTTTGGATAATGTGTTAATAAATGGAATCAATTCATAGAAGGTTTACTATTTATTTTAAAATAGAAAAGATAAAGTGAATATGAGTTTTGAACAAGCAAAAAAAAGGCATTCGTCCCTGGCGACCATGGAAAAAATAATAATAATAATTTAATAATACGTAGTCCGATAGTCCAACAAGAAGTAAGAAGAGAAGAGGCATTTAAAATACAACACCCGGTAGCTTCGGATTAACAAATGTGTCAATTACGTTAATCAACAGCACTTTGCATATACAGTATATTCCATTCTGGTACTAGTAACCTGAATGGAAGTTACAATTCCGGAAAACGCCTTTTACTCTGGTAAAGGTTAAGTTTGGACAGTGGTCATACTTAAAACAATTAAAATCCCTCAAATACACATGTCTGACAAAATCCTTGTCATTCTTTGCCTTGAATTGCTGCTAAAGAGCTGACATGTTATGCCAAGATCAAGTTACAGTCGGAAGTGCTAGTTGTCATACGGGAGGCAGCTGTCAGAACCACTTTTATTGTCAGATACAGTATTTTGAAAGATTTATCTGTGTCCAATCCTTCCTAACTATATACCGACTTTCAACCAAAGCCCACTGACTTTCTCATAGCCAAGCCACCAGGTAAGTCTGCTAGATGCTTGAAACCAACTCTAGCTACATGAGTAAGTATACGGCGCATTGGAACGGGTTATTACGGAAAGCAATCTTCATTAACCATTGTGTGAAAACGTAATTAAATTTCGTGTAGTACTTTTAAAATTAATGACTTTTGTTCGTGTCTGTAATACATATATTATAACCAAGTTTGTTTCATTGGAGTAAAGTTATTAAAGCAGTAAAACAACTTACATAGCGGTTATTATAATTGAAAGTATTAGTAGAATACCGGCATTAATATGATTACTATGAAACAATTTGATGAGTTCAAAAACATTTGTAAGCAACAGAATGAAATCGCACCGAAAGTATTTAATCACAAAACAGAGTACTTGTTGGAACCTTCGGAAAACTATTCTTGTTTGATTCTGTGCAGGGAAAAAGTAGTACTGTTTGGTCGGGAATCCTACGTTCCCTTCGTTCCCAAGTATGGTTATGGAACTGTTTGCCGAAGAACGCGCAACGTAATAGATCAGAATCTCTGGTATGTTTGACTTCAATTAGAGAGAGGAAACTGCAAGGTAATCATGACCTTTGCCTGGCGCTGTGCAGTGATGTTTTTGAGTGGTAAATGGCGTCTGTAAGACAGGATCTCTAAAGCTATTTAGAACCACAGTTACACACAATTTGCTTGTTTCAGCTGCGATTTGATTTAATGTACTAAGGTGATAATCACCAAAACGATGCGACCTTAACTGTCGGTGACATGGGGTGAACATTTGCGAGCATTTCCGAATGGACGTTTATAAATGAACTATTACTTAGTTCAAATTGTAGAGAAAATCGTCCTGTTGTGTTTATTTGCTTAGCTTATTAAAGTGGCAAAATTAACATTTATAAGATCTGTCCTCAATTTCTGGAGTAACATTAGCTTGCTGATGGAACATTCATACCTAACCTTTTGGAAAGTTTTTTTTTTGTTTATTGCTTTACGCCTCGTCGACGGCCAAGGTCATTAGAGGTGAGATGGGACTGGGGACAAGGAACGGGAAGGAATTCAGCCATGGACTTTTTTTTGTTTTTTTTTTTTTTGAAAGATGCATCCCGGCATTTGCCTGGAGTGATTTGGGGAAACCATGGAAAACCCAAATCTGGATGCCCAGACGGGGATTCAAACCCGCATCCTCCCGAATGCGAGATCATAACGTTAACAGTTCACCCACCATGCTCGTTTTTTGGAAAGTGTTCAGCTTAATGAAACTTGTGTTAAATGCAGTTTTTTTCCTGCGTATTCGATGTCACGTAGACAATTATGCAAAGTTTTGTTTAAAAGACGTCTATCGGTACAAATACGAACGTTTATGTTGTAATATACAAACCTTTAAAAAGCAAATCTTCTCTACGACTCCAGTTACATCAAAGTGTTTTAAACAGCAGTTGCAAAGAAAGGTGTTGTGCACATATTGAAAATATAGTACGGGTTAAAAGACATGGGTATATTGTATGAGAAACAACGTAATTGATTATTTCCTAGTGGAAATATGGGGTGAAACATAAGGATCTTTGTATTCATATTAGACTGTACTGTACATTACATTCCCCTATGCAAGTGGCATCTAATTTCTGTCCGTAACGCTAAAAAAATGTACTTCATATATAAAATTTCACGCTAAATTCTTCACGGATCCCATAACATCAAATGTAACACCATGCTACTAAGTATCTAAGAATTCAGTACTAAGGTATAAGTCATTCGATCAGTCTTTCCATTCATATTTTGCTTGGTTGTGATCTTCACAATTATTAGCGAAGTGAAAAAAAGACGCGTGTCGTTAAATACACGAAATTGCAATGCGTCATTTACAATCACTGCATATCAGAAAACTACTGCCATTTTAAATATCTTAACTGACCAAATTCGTCACCATTCATAATATGTATCAAATGCAATAAAAATTTAAAACTCCTGATTTTGTCAGGAAGTTCCGTGGCTTTCTTCTTACAATTACGCAAAACACTTTTAAATAATTATGGTCCTGAATTTTGCATCAATAAAATGAATAATTCCTTAATATGCCTGAAATCAAGTATCTAAAGGTCATAAAACGTTCTAAGCTCAATCTCCGTAGCTTTTGTATTGTCAATTGTCTTAGGGGATACTCCGATTAGGTTTCACGGTTACGACAAACCAACAATAAAACAACGTTACGTCACGAAACAGTGAAAAACATTCAAGTCATAATGGAAACCGAAAACACTGATATTTGGTATAGTATTAAAAACCGTTGTTAATTAGTACAGAAAAGTATCAAAGGAAATGTAACTATAGGGACCAGAAATGATGGAAATAGCTTGCCACCAGTTACTAGCTAAGCAACAAAATTAGGACAAGTTCTGATTAGGCTTTCGCTAATTTTCATTAGTTCAACCAGCTTCACTATATGTAGCATCGTATTATCCGTTTAGTACTTAATGATTGAGCACAACGTTTAGCTACATCGAAAACAGGCTGCGCTCCTTTGAGATAAATATTTAAAGCTGTTTTGTCGGTCACGACAGGAAATTACCACAAAGGTTCTGATTACAGCAGCAGTATCGTGTATGCAAAAGTCACGTAGAAATATCATTTAAAATATTTCGTTCAAGGAACTGGTTTGAATGTAGATACATAATTTTAAAAAGTTAATCTTAGCGAAGATGTTACAATCGGAAAGAAAAGGCATGGTCTGATGCTCATTCGTTTTTAAATAGCAAGCTCTCGTGAAAAGAATTTCGAGGAAGCGCAAAAATAGCTCAAAGTGAAACACTGTAAGAAATACGCCGTGGTTTATTTTCTGAAGCGTCCTGTAGAGTTAATGAACTCCGCAACAGAAAACGAGAGTACGAAATAACGTTAGTAATTTCACAGTGAATATTATTTTAATGAAAAACTAAATGAAGCTGAAATCTTAAAGACCGATCTTCGAAAATTTTAACTAAGTGAACTGTTTATATATTTCCAATAGCGCTTTGCCTCGAAGATGGATCATAACAATGAGAATTCTATTTGATTTTGAAATATCAGTGAATAATTTTAAAGGATATAAACTATCGCCTCTCTTTCCCTTATTAACTATCTAATGAAATACAGTACCAACAGAGTGACTTTACGGATTAAGAGCCATACTGGGTTTAAGTTAGTAAAAACAAGCAGTCACCTGCGGGCAAATGAGCGCCGATATAGAATGGTTGGTGACATTCAGGTGCGATTGTTGTCGAAGTATCATACATGGTAAAAGTTTATAAACGACACTAAAAGCAACAGTAGGCCTCAGTAAAAAACTAATCAAGAAATTCTACTCTTACCATTAATGACCCATCCCATTTTCTGTATTAACTCCATACTAAGTGATGCGTAAACACATCATATTCTGTAAAGCGGCATAAGACGTATTAAGAGAAAAGAATATTTCCTTTTAGCTGACGAACATGTATTCAGAAATAACGGTTTCACAACATTGTAAGTCATGGTGAAAGAGGCACTGTTAAACATCAAACTCTCTAATATTTATGAAAATTCTGACAAAGTAGATAAATCAGCTATACTCTATGGTAACGATTATTTTTTTAAAAAAATCATTTACTAGATGTGACGTGAAAGTATGGCATTATAATGGTGCAGCAATTTTTACTCTGTGTGTGAAGTTAAGAGTCGCAGTTCCTTCCTTACACTTCTAAGTATGACAATAAAAAATAATTGAACTTAATAGAATATTCTGCTGTTTTGACAGAGAATTAAACAAGATGTTCAGCGAGATGGGGGTATCATCAGTACTAGGTTGAAATACAATATTTTTTATTATTATAATTGAAACAGTATATTGCAATTACTGCTTCAAATTTTCTCGTAAAAAAGTAATATTTATGACTAACATCGGTGGTACCTTCTTCATACATACATTGTACTTCTGTGATATCGTTACCTATTATGTCGCGTATTTATCCAGGAGTCCTGAAGGCTTCCGTATAAACAGCCTACCTTCCTTTCAAATTGTCGTGAGTTGATAAGAGAACACTAGATACGACGAGTATTATGAGAACAAAAAAAAAAAGTCAAATTATGTATTGTTTTAACTCTAGCTTTCAACAACAAGGAAACTCTACCAATACAATATTTATATTTTGTTTTATTATGTATTAATTTGATATCTCTCTTTTTTTAATACATGCTAGCTAGGTACACGTTACGGACATCACATGACTGGCAAAAAATTTAATTAAAATGTTCCCACATCGGTCCGGTTCCAGCAATCCTTGAAATGCGAGACCATCGTGTAGCCTTTATTACGAATGGCTCTAGTCGACTTCTAAATTTTACAGAAACGCGTCAGATGAGCACTGAAACAGCCTCCTCCTCCCCCCTCCCCCCTTCTCTCTCTCTTCACTTGTTCAAATGTGCCCACAGGCATAAGTAGTTTTATACTTATGTTGTGTTTGGTAGTGGTTTTTTTCTATTTTTCTTAATGGCTTTTGGCCATGTTAGCCGTGCAACCAGCTACAAGTATATCTTTGTTTCTTCAAGTAAATGTACACTTTCTCATTGTAATTATATTTACTCAAAAGTATAGATAACACAAGACAGACATAACACTCAATTAAAACCACCCATGCCCTCGGCCTGACACGAACTGGTGACTCTTGCAACGTGAAGCCAGCGCTCAAGCCCCTGCACTACATGGGCCGGTAGTTTGGTAGGTTTAGAGCAATAAGTGTTTTATGCTAATATTGGACGAACTTAATTAACATGTTCTTTCATTGCCGAGTACCTTCCATCTCATTTTTTTCACTGTCTTAAAAAAAAAAAAAAAATTTTTATCAAAATTGAACTCGGTAATCTGCATAAAAATTACATGCTATTTTGGTCCTCTGGAACGTGTATCATTGCTAGGATTTTATACGGCCAACACCAATCTAATGCATGGTATCTTCATTTTGTGAACAGTGTGTATCTTACATCAACAGCAAGAAATATCTATAAGAGGATTTGTGAATCATGTTCTCCCGAGACAGCGCCTGATTTGATTCAGCACTCCGGCGTCATTCCCCGCACGCAGGGTTCCCGCTCCATTTTCCAGTGACTGGTCGCCGACAAACGGACTTCCACCTCGAGATCCAATTAAACGGCAGTCGGCAGGAGCTCCTCTAATCAGGATCCTGTTCGGGTCAAAGCGGTGACAGGTGACATAGGCGAGACCCCTGCCAGCGGCAGAAGACCGCACCTGCTGGAAGCACAGAGGAGCTCCTCATATTACCAATTTAAAAATAAAAAATATCGTATTTTACCGCTATCTGGTGAAAAGTCTATAGTTCTGACAATTTGGTGAGTGAAAAAGTGTAAATAAATTGTAAAAATGAAAGACATCGATGCGTTATGTATTATAAGTTTCGTGTTACCTGTGTCGTGAGTGTATATATATATATATATATATATATATATATATACAGTATTATAATCAAATTCATGTTACTACTGTTTCAAGTTTTAGTTTTCAGATGGGAGATGTAAGCTTTAGTAAAAATCATTGTTTCCGATTTTCTCTCGTGGTACATCTAGAGGGTGCCGTGCCAAGATGTATTCAATTATTTATATTCATATTAAAGTATTCATATACCATTTTTCGCATTGGCCTTGTTAACGGAGTAACCACCACAAATTTATCACGAAGCGCTTCGGCTAGCCACCTTATATAGTGTGATACATACATCTAAGCAAAAAACTAATCATGTATCTTCCAGTGTTTCAGTACCCTACCTTGTTATATATATAAATTTATGTTACTAAACGATAACGAGATGCCTACTTTATATATATAAACCTCTGGTTGAACTAGTTCGTCCCTGAAATTTAATGCGTAGAGAAATATGGACGCAGTTGCTCTGAACATTTACACCTATTTTGTCAGTAATACTTTTCTGCATCGGACATGTATTTACACAGTAAAAAAAGCAATATGAAACGTAACAAACAACAGTTAGGTCATTCAATATGCAACCGATGGGAGGTTAATACCAGTAGCTAATGGTTCTGCTAAATTTAAGACTGAACGGATATCCTCTTCCATTACGGCGCGCGTCTATAATTATGTTCCGGATGCCATCTGAGGAAAGTGTTGACTTCTCCCCATGAAAGCGTGCAGCAGATTGACTTCCGTCGCTTCATCCAGGAAGTGTAGATGCTCCGTGAATGTTGTACAAATTTCTTTCAGAATATCTGTTAACCTACGTTTATAATAAAAATATAACCAGTAAATAGTTTGTACATTTCAGACATTTTCCAAAAAAGTAGTTTGGTGAACTATTAATAAGCTACGAAGAAACCCGCCAGGGTGGTTCAGTGCGCTAAGGCACCACATCCTGGATCAGGTTCGAGTCCTGCTTCCCCAGTAGTAGTAATCCTGATTGCGGTTTTTAAGCAGTTTCCAGCAGTCTTATAGGTGAATGCTGCGATGATCCCCAATGACAGTCTCATAAACTACACATTTCACAAACAAAAAATATACCGACCACAAAAAGATACACATTCATGGCAATACGGATGTTCCTCCCATACGTTAACTATACCGGGTCTAACAAAACTAGTTAAAATCAATTTTTTTATAGATTAGCGTCTACGTTTAGATGAACGTGATTAATACAAAAATTACTTGTCGATTTTGACGGATTTTCATTTCAAGTACTGACAATTACCCGTGGTACAGTAGGGTATTTTTCATTTTCGAAAAAAATAGAAATTATGAAGAAAAAAAACATGTGTCAGTCTTTTGTTGAACGCAATTCATCCAAAAATTACTGGTCTGATTTTGATGGGGTTTCAATTAATGTATATATAGCCGGATATCCCGCTAGAAAGCCATAATATGTTTCCTTAATTTTGATGTGTACTCGAAAAGAAGAGGAATTAAAACAAAAAATTCCACAAATTACTAACAACTTAAGGTTAAATTACTTTTTGCAGTCGAAATGATTGTGATTTCAGCTTACAAGCGGCATTATATTATCAAGAGAAATGAAGTAACACTTGGTCGTTTAGACTGTTCATGAAAACAGATTCTGCGTTCAAGGACTGCGTTAGATGTAGTTCTTGACCGTGTAGGTTTAGGAGCAACTATCCACGAGAACAAAGAAGTTGCGAACAACTGCTTGTTTTCAAATACTTAGTTACACTCGCCCTCTTGAAGGAGTGTAAAAGTTGATAACTTATAAATGAATCATTTGGTACGAAACCATTTTCTGTGTGTAATAAGCTCATTTTTCAAGATTTTTTTCAATTTTACTACTGACGCAGTTTATATTATTAGGTCCAGCTGTACGGGAGATAATGTCTGACAATAAGGATTTAAAAGATGTATTTGCTTCCCGTTATATCGGCCTCATGTTCAAAAAAAAACATTATCTGCATACCGTACCTTTAAGTAGAGGCAATCTTATTTGTATTGAGACTATTATCTACTAAAGAATAATTCATTTGTTTATGCTTCTTCCTAATTACTATTAGTCGAAAGTGATTCTAAGACTTGAATTTAACGCAACCTGTTTCCTATGTACAGTTTTCTTTAGATTTTGTTTCATGACCTATAATATTAAGATATATTTTATGCAACTTCGTAGTCTTTAATTTTTCAGGTTTTCTCTCCCGCGTCGTTCTACTACAGGTTTATAGCAATTTTCAGGTTTACTACTATCCGTATATTCACTTCTTTTTCTTTATTTATTGTAGGTTTGAGTGATTTCTTATATGATCTGATGATACACGCTAATTTATGTTACCGTCGCAAAAAAAAATGCAATCGTTTGTAATATCTTCCGTCCCCCTTCCACCACCACCATTTTATAGATTTACCCGTATATTTTTGTTGATTTAGAGATTGCTTTGATGAAATATTCGGAAACTATTTAGGCTCTGTTTCTGCAGTGTTTACATATGATCTGCGTAATATGCTGTTTAGTGTGAATGTCTTTTTCTGATTGCGTAGGTTTTGATTATTCTTTCCTCGCGATGGCTGACGCTGTCTATTTATAGCTGAGCTGCCAGCGCCTGCTTGAAACTTCCCTCGAGACACAGCGCTGTATGAGACTAATTTCTTGCAGATGTCTAAATATTCCTGTGAGAGCTGTACAGGTTTATTTTGTTCGGAATTGAATTGTTCACTTATGAGGTGTGGCTTATCCGCAGAAAATGTGACCAACAGAATGCAAAGAATTAATAGTAAGGAAAAATGCCATGTTTATAAATAGAATGTGATACGACAATCACCAAATTATAACTTTCCAGCTGTTTCGACCACGCCGTCGTTGGAATACGTAATAATACGATCGCCTTTTCTTTTCCTTCCTGTATAAATACATAATAGTTTGAATGTCGTATCTTTGTAACTTTTACCGTAAACTAAATTACACAATTTTAGTGCCTTTATTGGCGTACGATATTTCTGAAAACTAAACTTAGTTAAAAAAACACACGCTGTCAAAAAAACATTATTAACAGAATGCGAATGATGGACTGTTTCTCTGTTGTAGTGTGATCTTTGTAGGTAGACTACATCGTAAAGAAGTCGAAACCCTGCAGTGGGATTCGTGGCTCCTGTTTACTGTCGCTAGGAAAGAATTATAATTTCTTACTCCGTTCCCCGGTCGCATAGAATAATAAGATATAATACAAATTTCAAACTGTAAATTGCCATCCAATTTGATTCGATAGTATTTTTTTATGACTATGCAAATGGCATACGCAGTCCACTTAGCGATTTATAACAGCATATTGGTTAACTGAGTGAGGTTATTTCACCATAGATGAAACCAGAGAATAAATCTTACTACTTCTTTTATTTAATTTTTCGTAACGAATCTACACATCAGAACTTATTCATGAATATTTACCTACAAATAGTAAACGTAATTTAACAAATTATCAGGAGATTTAATTCAAAACAAATTCCCAGACAGCAGCGTACATCATTAAATCGGCGTTGTAGAATGCTATCATATCTGAGGTACATGAAAAGTTGTTTACTGCGGAATGTTATACAGGGCGTTCGCCGGAAAACGCAACCCTCCCAGTCTGTTGCCGTCGGCAACTTGCTCGGACAGCGGTGCCAGCAGTTTCCGCCACGCGGCACCGTGAATCACCGCACTGTTTAACACCTCCGCTGCCCCAACAGTGCAGTGCAGTGACCCTTACATTGTTAAGAACGGTTTCTTTGCATTGTAGCTAGTTTGTGACTTCAGTCTCTTATTAATCAGTGTTGTGAATAAACGTTTCTTTGCGGTTTGGCTGGTTTGGGGCTTCATAATCTTACTAATCTGTACCGTGTTTGAGTGTGAGTAAAATTATGGTACGTTACAGTTTGCAACAAAGAATATTTCTCTACGATACATAAGTGAAGAAGAAGTCGTTTAAAAAGTGTCGCAGTAAATTTCGTCGCGAATATCCTGGCGCTTTACTGCCAGCTAAATCAACAATTCTGCTTCTGGTTAAAAAAGTAAGAGAAACGGGTTCATTTTTTTAACAAAAAGAGACTGTCGGTCAATCCGTATTCTCACAGAGGAGAAAATTGACGATATCGCTTTTCGACTAGAACAGTCACCCAAAAATCATTAAGTCAGTTAGGGCAGCGTGTGTCTCGAAATATGTTCAGAAGATGTGAAATGTGCATTACACAAGAGTGTCAACACTTCCAGCGATCTTTTATAAGGTAAGCTAATGAATTACGTCACATTTAAATGCTTAGCACATACAAGTTTATGAAATAGTCCGCGGCCGACGGTCGAACAATGCCGGGAGCTGAACGCTCGCTCGCCGCGAGCAGTTTCTTCCTTGTAGCGCTAACAGTGGGTTGCGTTTCCCGGCGAACGCCCTGTAGAAACACAGCAGGTATGTGAGCGTATCAAACTGCAGCCTTCCCGAAAATTTTAATGATCACTGGAAGGCATAAATAACCATTTCACGTTGTTGGTGAGCTTTAGAACAATTCATAAATTGAAACAGAATGAAAGTGATTTAACGTTTAAAAGAAAATATTTAACATCTGTAATTTCTATCTGAACTCAAAAACATATTCCCAAAACGCAAAAATGCCTCAAAATAATTATAACTATCCTAGCATAACAAGATCGGTAAGTGATTTAACTTGAGTAATCAGTATTAATTGAAAGAATCTTGTATCATTAGACTCATTACACATGTTAAAGCAAATATTAATCAGCATAACGGTATACAGGTCGGCTATCCTAGTCCAACCTATTGCATTATTGAGTTAACATTAAATGGATAGAAACAACACCACGCATTCTAGGTAGTAAAAATATTTTCCCCTACTGTAGAATCAGAATAATTATTAGAATTCACGGCAATTCAAAGTGAAATCTATAGCATTTGTAGTTATTTCATTACTTTATCAACAAAGATAAAATAAATATCAACATTGTAGAAGACTCTTAAAAAGTATACGTAAAGTTTTCTGTTTCTCTTTGGCCAATGTGTAGTTTTTCCGTAACATACTTTTCACTGACTTTCGAATGCGAAACCATTAGACGAAGAATTAGGATTACTAAAAACAACTAGGTCGAAAAACGGCTAAGGTTTAAGCTAAGTAAAACTCTGTAGTAATGTACAAATCATTGAATATCGAAATTACAATTAAATTCCGAAGTTGAAATCGTTTCTCGTAAAATAGCAACCCCGAATATCACTGCTCATTGTTGACACTTCTACATTTATGGCCCTGTGAAGTCGTAAATTGAACTGCGTTTCTAACAGGAGGAAGTTAGGAAATTAGCAAATTTAAAAAAATCTTCTCGGGTATCCAGCCGGATGGTGGTGTAAAAACACGACCTTTCGATAGCTGACTCTGCTGTCTTCAACAGGTATCTTGTAGTTGTTCTCAGCCGACTGTCTCTGCCTCGACGAAGGTATGGTAACGGTACGAAGGTCGAGGCAGAGATAGTCAGCTGAGAACAACTACAAGATACCTGATGAAGACAGCAGACTGTAGTCTTGTGTAGTTCGCGAATGAACTAGTTCGGAAGAGCGCTCCCACAGGCGAACTACGCGAACTAGTTCCCAGATCTCTCGCTCCTTAGTTCGTTAGTTCGTTCGATACTTTCCCGAAGACCAACTATTGTTTTAGTTTATTATCTAAAAGGAAACACAGTTCCTTGTGGACACATTTCACTGAAGACACAGATATAAAAATAAAATAAAAATAAATTGTCTAACATTAATATTTATTGCAGAAGTCACAAACGGAAATTTGACGTGGAATGTGAAAATAAAATACACTTTGATCCCATTATCAATTAAAAGACAACCATCGATAACCACAACTACCATAACAAACAAGAGAGCGCGTGCAGTAGCGCTAGCAAAGCGAGCGAGCGAGCTGTCTTGGAGGACCTAGTTCGCGAACTAAACAGAGCGCTCCCGGTTGCGAACTAAAGAGAGCGGTACCGTTCGCGAACTAAACTGAGCGCTGTCGGCCGCGAACTAAACTGAGCATTCCCGGTCGCGAACTAGCACCGTTCGCCGCTAGGGTTTGCAATATTTTTTCGGTTGATGGTAGTAATTTTTAAAAAAGAATAACCTATAAAAATATGCTACACTTCAAAAATATAATATTTTACGAAAGAGTAGAAAATCATAAAAGGTATGTTTTTACTGTTTCATTTTTTAAGCTATATTCTTGCATCTTTAATTCTTTTTTGTCTACAGCAAAATTGTCATATGCTTTATCGCTTTCAGTTGTCAAATTAATTTCGAGCAAAAGCTCATTTTTTATTCATGAAATACTTCTCTTACTTTTACCTGGATTTCGTATAATATTGTTATTTCAGAGTAAAGTTTGTTCACTTTGATGTTCATTTTTTCTCGCAAATTTATAACCTCTAATATAGTCTCACAGTCATCAAATGAAACCCTGTGATTTGAATTTAATATTTGGATTTTGTATAGCCAATTGCTTTCATTAAAATCTAACTATTTACTAAGATACTCCAGACATTTACAACGAATACTAGAGCATTATTTTTTATATTATCACTTTCTGTGGAGAATTTGGTTTCTAAAGATTTTTTCTTGTTTTTTTAACCAAAGAAACAGTATCTTTTATAGTTTTCTAGCGCTGATTTTAAAGCTTGACATAATATAATACTTATCTCAGTCTGTTGGTTAACAGCTTTGTGAAAGTTATGTAAAGAAATGACTTGCGAAATTCAAAAAGATTTTAACTTTTGTGTCTTCATCAGTTACATTCGTCGCCAAAAAATTGTGAATGTGTGTTGGATTATCCTCCCCTTCACTAATAAAATAATAGCTCAATGACTACCAATTCACTGGAAATTTACGCACTTTCGTTATTGCTACCACTTTCTCATTCAAGGGTCACTGTTATTTTTATATGTCGAATTGTTAGGTATCACATTGGAAGTATTAATGTTACTTTTCTTAATAATATAGGTAATACTATTTCTGTCATATAGTACTTAACTTGTAGCCAATAGTAGAATTATATTTTGTTGATGATTTCCAAATCTTTATTTAAATAAAAAAGCCGATTACTTATAAACGGGTATTTTAATTCATCAAAATAAACGCGTTTATAATATTTTATAAGCAATGTTGTGTTGTTGTTGGGGTTTAAGGGCGCGTCGACGGCAGGGTCATTAGCGCCTTTAATAGGTAATGTTTCTTCCATGAACTAATAAACAAATCCATTTAAAAAATTAATATTCTACGAATGCATGTAACGTAAATAGTAAAAACAGCACAATTTACCCATTTGTGTAAAGGACAATGAGCACTTTGGTTTACCGGCGCCAACTGTTCATGCTAATGTAATTTGAAAGGGCTATTATTAAGCAATAACTTTTGTTAAGAAGGTCATATTAAATTCCATTTAGAAACGACAAAAAAATGATTATGTCCTAATAAAACTGACATAACAAACAAAATAGCGCGTGCAGTAGCGGTAGCAAGACGAAGCGAACGATCTGTTTCTCTGAATTCGAGGGCGAACTAACGAACTAAAAGATCGAACTAGTTCGCGAGGGAACTGCGAACTAAACTGAGCGCTCCCCTTCGCGAACTATTATGCGCAAGCCTACAGCAGAGTCAGCTATCGAAACGTGCTGGACACCCGAGAAGATTTTGTTGCATCGATACGCCGGGGAAGTCTCCCCTCACACAATAGCAAATTTAGATTAATGCGAAAATTAAACATCAGTTGTCAAATCTGTTGCCTCTAGACT
>JARYHS010008074.1:339973141-340069900 GCA_031002005.1 Vandiemenella viatica | reverse complement strand
GCGTATAGTGGGCATGCGGGAGGCCGGGTGGACGTACCGCCGAATTGCTCAACATGTGGGGCGCGAGGTCTCCACAGTACATCGATGTTGTCGCCAGTGGTCGGCGGAAGGTGCACGTGCCCGTCGACCTGGGTCCGGACAGCAGCGACGCACGGACGCACGCCAAGACCGTCGCATCCTACGCAGTGCCGTAGGGGACCGCACCGCCACTTCCCGGCAAATTAGGGACACTGTTGCTCCTGGGGTATCAGAGAGGACCATTCGCAACCGTCTCCATGAAGCTGGGCTACGGTCCCGCGCACCGTTAGGTCGTCTTCCGCTCACGCCCCAACATCGTGCAGCCCGCCTCCAGTGGTGTCGCGACAGGCGTGTATGGAGGGACGAATGGAGACGTGTCGTCTTCAGTGATGAGAGTCGCTTCTGCCTTGGTGCCAATGATGGTCGTATGCGTGTTTGGCGCCGTGCAGGTGAGCGCCACAATCAGGACTGCATACGACCGAGGCACACAGGGCCAACACCCGGCATCATGGTGTGGGGAGCGATCTCCTACACTGGCCGTACACCTCTGGTGATCGTCGAGGGGACACTGAACAGTGCACGGTACATTCAAACCGTCATCGAACCCATCGTTCTACCATTCCTAGACCGGCAAGGGAACATGCTGTTCCAACAGGACAATGCACGTCCACATGTATCCCGTGCCACCCAACGTGCTCTAGAAGGTGTAAGTCAACTACCCTGGCCAGCGAGATCTCCGGATCTGTCCCCCATTGAGCATGTTTGGGACTGGATGAAACGTCGTCTCACGCGGTCTGCACGTCCAGCACGAACGCTGGTCCAGCTGAGGCGCCAGGTGGAAATGGCTTGGCATGCCGTTCCACAGGACTACATCCAGCACCTCTACGATCGTCTCCATGGGAGAATTGCAGCCTGCATTGCTGCGAAAGGAGGATATACACGGTACTAGTGCCGACATTGTGCATGCTCTGTTGCCTGTGTCTATGTGCCTATGGTTCTGTCTGTGTGATCATGTGTTGTATCTGACCCCAGGAATGTGTATATAAAGTTTCATTCCTGGGACAATGAATTCACGGTGTTCTTATTTCAATTTCCAGGAGTGTACTTTAGTTAGTATTATTTTGTGAAGAGTTTTTATTGTACGGTGGTTTTGAGTTTCTCGGTAACACATTCCATTGTCACTTATTATGACGTTACCTTCCATAAACGTATTATCAATGTTCTGGTTCTAATCAATGCAGTTACATTTCTGATCAGCCCAGCTGGATAAGGAAACCATAACAGCCAATTAATATTTAAATTTAAGATAATTCATAATTCTTTCAATCCTGTTTAATAAAGAAAAACATTGAGAAGATCTTCTGGATTACTTTTAAATTTGAGTCTCCGTTATCCCCTGAAATAGACAACTACGGCACATACCCACTTACGAAGTTTGTAACAGGTACCTCCAGGCATAAAACATTCCCTTTGTAGAATGCAGCTGAATTTCAGTTGTTACTTGTACTTCGAACTGTTTAGTTAAAATGTGAAGTGAGATGCAGTAAATGAAGTTATGGATAGAGATACAGAGACGATCAGTAAGTAGAACGACTTTGTAGTTGCGCAGATAAGTAATGCCAGAATAACATGGAAGGTTGTCAAAAAGAATTTGCTAGCAACCGCGCCGAGTGAATTCATACATTATTAACATTTCTCTAAGTATTTTTCATGATGTAAGCTGAAAGGCTGATGGAAAAATCATACCATTACCTTGGAAGAATCACTTGCAATACTACAATGAAACTTCTACATTTCTCGATTATTAAAATTTTTTGAGGAAATATTTCGATTTCCTCCTATTGTTAATCTTACCATTTTAAATTCTGTAATCTGATATTACGTTTCAATCCTGGTTAATCAAGAATAACGTGAAATAATTTTAATCGCCATTGATTAAGGGAATGTTCATTTGATGTACAGGATTTCTTCAGCGGTGGAAGGAGAGACAATATTCATGAAATTTGAAGTCACAAACACCGCTTTGTCAAGTAGTAGTGCCAATAATGGTTTAATTCAGTATAGCATTTCACCTGTACGTTGAGAATGTCGTTATAATGTATTAATGGCTGGTGACGGTTGAAAGAATATATTTATTTTTACAGTGATTTTTTTAAATTTAATTGTTGTGGTATTTAATGTCGCCGCAATCATTCTTATTCTTTTACTACCAATTAGTGTTTAATAAGGTTCTGAGGACCTTTCGTAGAAAGTCATAACTCTGAGGCTTCTTTTCATACTATATGATCGAGTATTACTCCATTATGGACTTTCTCCGTTTTTTTTTTTTTAAAAAAAACATCTCTACAGTTAGCTTCATGAAGGTAGGTTACAACTGGATAAAGAGAAACAAAGAGGAAGATTGAGAAGGAATGTGGCACGACGGGATGAAGCGTCATGTTGGTCCTGCACGGTCAGCGATGTTACTGGATAAGAGACGACTGTAGGGAGGAAACTGGAGATATCTTACCCTCCAGCTGCACACCAAAGACAGCAATAACTCTTTCAGTTACGAGATGTTATGGCAGTATCATTTTCCTCTTTTTACCTTCAGTCATCAACAATTCTGTCCATACGTGCCGGTGATTTAGGAAAACACAAGAACTGTGAATTTGCATGATTTAATAAACATCACAGAGATAAAGTATTTGATTAACAATTTATAATGTTTTGGTTTTAACGTCGTGATATGGTTACCTCGTAGAATTTTCTGGCAATAATTTTCTAACTCCTCAAGAAATGGAGATTAACTTGGAGTTCAACTCAGATGGAAAGCGGAAGCAGAAATTTTTGCTAGACGACCGATATTTTCATGTTTATTTTTAATGGAAATTATTTTGAAATATCAGTTTCATTTGCGATTGGATATATTTTCCACAAAGGGAAAGAGTTATATCAGTAATTAAAGTTGCAAATGCCAGTATTTTTATTTCTATCTACGCTTCAGACTTGATTTTCTTAGAAACAGATAAAATTTAATATCCATCTAATTCAAAGATGTTTGTATTATTACTTGTTTACTATATTTACACTCCAAAATACCTGTTCTCACAAGAGCAGTATTATGAAAGTTCTGAATCTCACAATTTGTATGATGTATGATATTGCAATTAAACAAATATAAACGGAGAAAGGAAATAAGCGTCTATGATATAGTGTAAGATGTGTGAAAAATTAGCCACTTATAACTTGTTTGATAGAGAAAATTTAAAGTGATGATTATTATTAATGCCATTTAGAGTAGAAAGCCTACCAACGTTTCTAAAATTTGATATTGACTCACGTTTTACAAAATATACTTGAAACAAAGAATATATCTTAATTTTTTTTCTAGGTTGATTCCTTTGTACATCGACTTCTGGCTTATTACCATGTGGGTGCAAACAATTGCACGATATCTTAGAGAACGGTGATGCTCTCCATGATTTATAGTTTATACATTAACTTTTAATCCTAGTTGAAATAGTATATAATCATAGGTGTATTAAAAAATTAAATTTGAATGGCGCTTTTGGGATATTTGTTATATTTAGACACATATCTTAAGGGATCGACTGTTTAATTTATAAATGTGCTAAACTGTTGCGGGTAAACAGAGATTGATATTTTATTTCGTTTCGTAAACTGTGTAAAATTATACTTGTGTCAGCTTACACGCTAACAGGAAAAATTATGTTTTTTTTTCTAGTGGAAAATTTGACACATGATTGAAGTAATCATTCTTCAACATGCTACAACTTGACGATCAACCAATAAAATAAAGTAATGAATTTCTCCTGTTTATAATCGTATTCACAACACTGTTAGTATAATAGATAACTTAATCGTTGATTGTTTGGATAACGGTACATAAAATCTGATGATCGTAGTTATTGTGGAAACTAAAGTGATAGCTACTGTTGAAACCATTTACGGATCGATTATTATTAAGGAAATTCATTACGATATTTACCCATTTTGGTACATGTCCCTAAATGCATATGCATTCAGTTCATTAGATGTTCTACGTAAGATTTCTAAACAGAATCGTACAATACTAAAAAAGTTTAAATTTTTCAACTATACTTGGAAATATAAATACGAATAATTCAGGTATCGCAACTACGTAATGCTGTTACTTCACCGGCTTTGATGCGACAGGAACGGTGTTATTAACACGTTTAACTAATGGCTATCAACGGGTATTATGCTTGTGTTCTGTTCATTACGTCTCTGGCCAGTTTAGTACAGCTGCTTCCGGTACGGTGTTATGGGTAATAATCTTGTGATTGTCTATCCGACGCACCACAATGTTTTATTTTTATGCCGCGCCTCTAAATCTTGAAGCTGCCGTATCTCCCACAAATGAAATGTTTTTCATTCCCCGCTTTTTACGGTTACACCTGCGTAAAAAGTATTATTCCCTCCGAAGCGAAGGCCTTACTGCCAGAAGATGAAGCTATACTCGTGATATTGCAGCAAAGCAGCGCAATGTGGTGGATATACACTTCCACAAATTCCGCGTTTAAATCATTCTGAAAGAACAAGTGGAAACGCAGCTGAAAGAGTGAAAGATATGGAGGAATATTTACAACTGAAAGAAGCTTCTGGTTTCTTTCTTTATCAAATAAATACATCAGGCAGCCACGAAATTATAAATTTACGTCTTACACAGCCAATGTAACATCAAAAATTTACAAATCCGCTTTGAATATTCTAAATAAATATAAAATTGTGGGTACAGGGCACATAAAAACGTAATTAGAAATTTATAAAATAATACATGCCTAAAAATGGAGAGAGCTTGTTGTCTAAACATGAAATACTTATTGAAGGCTTATATAAAAAATATCATATTCTTGCAGACAGTTAAAAGTGGTTATATTCGAACACAAAAGGGAATAAATGACTCTTTTCGGGTGTGTTAAATAACTTTGCTGGCTTTTTTATGGTGGTGAAGTAACCAAAAGTTTAAGGAATTCTGTAGATAAAGTGTAACCACGAAATTTTTTAATGCGGTGTTGTATTCATGTAAAAAGTTATCAGCATTCATCTTTCTAGTACCTTAATTCATATTGCGTATTCTAGTTTCGTTGTGTTCGTAGTGTTGTGTTATAATAATCTTCATTTTTATAAAAATATTTATCCTTAAGAAGAGCGTTTGAATTTAACGTTATGTATTATGAGAAAATATGTGCCAATATACCCATTCCCGAGAATGTTCGTTGGGTAATTTACTCAGATAACTGTATTTTGTAATAAATTTGAAGTGCGTCATTTTTGTTTTGTATGCTGGATTCTACAATATTGGTATAACAATGAATTTATTGTTGTTGGTTTCCTTTGTTCTCATAAAAGCTTCAGTCCCTACTCATGGAATAGATGTAAAGAAGGTATGGTTCGCCGGTAGTATTGTCTTTTAACTCTTTATTTCTGTAATTTAAAGATAACCCAGATTTTTTAAATATGTGTGCTCTATCCAATAATCAGAATGCTGATTTTATTAAATATGGTGGCAATCAACGTCTTCAGAATGATCAGAAAACTCTATACCAAACTTACCTATTCGTTAAACGTGTACCGTGTAGATACTGGTTATTGTTTTAAGTGTTAAAATATTTTTTTTTTTTTTAAACCGCATTCAAATTTCAAAATAATTTTATACCTTGCTTAGGAGAAAGTAAGTTTACATTACTGTTATTGAATTTATTATATTAATTAATTTTTTGGTGCCAGCTGTCACATCGCGATGATCGAATTATTGACATTTATTTGATGTTCGAGGCGAAACGTGGAGTACAAAAACAAATTCCGAATATTTTACAGCATGTAGTGAGGCAGATATTGCTATTGCGGGGGACAGTCTAAGGAAACAAATTGGATAGTATTTTAATCTGTGGTTCGGCCTCGTTGGTTGTCCAGGCATATCTCTGTCGCTACGGTGTCAGTTGGTAGGCTGCATTATACAGTAAACGCTTTGCAGTTAGTATAATATCGGTTGCTTTTTTTTTTAAAAAAAAAAAAAAATTGTCTTTATATACCCCAACAAGTTCCAGAATGGGATGAATTGGATTCTGTATTAAGGAATTTCAGTTTATATTTTGGTCCAGACAGTGTTTCGATCTAATCATAACATCTCTTAAAGCTGATGTTCGATAATCGTAACATTTAACATCTGGACATTAATACATATACAAATCTGTCTCTGGAATGTATCTGTTTGTTCCGGCATCACACAGAAAATATGGATTTTTAATTGGTTTTCACAACGTGAAAGCTTGGGGTCCAAGTTAAAAATCTGAGGCAAATATTGAGATATTAGGGACAAATCTATTTTATGAATATTCTGGCATCACTTAAAAATAGCTTAATTGATTTTGATGGGATTTAAAACTGGGGATTTTTGTAAAGAACATTGTAAATTAAAAGGGGAGAGGTTAAAAGGGAAAAGAGATGATCTTTTGTATACCAAATGACTTTTATGATTGATTTAAAGAATATGTCTCTAAGTTTCTATCGATATCACGTAAAAACTGTAGGTAAGTATAAAAAAAACAATTAAGGGGTGTAGAGGAAAAGAGTAGTTTGGTTTTTTTAATGCTAGGACAGTATTTTTCTCTTTGTTTTAAAGTATTCGTGTGCAAAGTTCCGCCTAAAACCAGATAAAAACTGTAGCTGTGTGTAAATAACATTTGAAAAAATTAAATGAGTTAAGGGAGTGAGCGGTTGGGTTTTGTAAACACAATGTAGACACTATGTTTCTCTTTATTTTTAATTATGCATGTGCAGCGTTCCATCGAAATCTGATAAAAACTGTGGGTATCCATAAAGAACATTGGAAAATACGAGGGTAGGGGTAGAAGGGAAGGAGGGTTAGGCTTCTGCAACCAAATTTAAACACAATTATTCTGAATATTTTAAAGTATAAAATTTTTCTTCATAATTGGATAGAAACTGCAGCTTTGTGTAGATTAAGGGGATGGAAAGGTTGTTTGGCTTCTCTCAACCAAATGTAGACAGTATATTTCTATTTATTTTGAAGGTATACATGTGCATACTACCTTCAAAATGAGATAGAATCTGTAGATATATATAAAGAACATTGACAGTTATTAAAGGAGTAGAAAGGAATATAGGGTTTCGCGTTTTGTGAAAGTAATGTGAAGATATTTTTCTTTTTCTCTTTGCTTTAGAGTATACACATGCCAAGTTACATCGAAATCGGATTAAAATGTAGGTTTGTACAAAACTTAAGTGGTATAAAATGGGAGCTAGGGTATTCTTTGGTCAGAAATCTTCTCTATAAAAAAATACATATATGTGCCAACTTTCATAAAGATAGGTAAAATGGTGTCGACCGCAGCTTTTTAAGAAGAAAATTGACAAAAATCAAGGGGGTGGAAACGGGTAGACGGATTAAGTTTTTGCAAACCAAAAGTTGACCTTATTTTTCTCTTTGTTTTACGGTAAAAGTTTGCTAAGTTCTATCTAAACTGGATAAAAACTGTTGGTTTGTATAAAAATTAAGCGGTTTAATGGGGGGAGGGGTGGTTTTTTGATTTCTTGAAAAAAATACATATAAACACATTCAAGATAATCGGTCAAACGGTGTCGACTGCAGCTTTTTATAAAGAACATTACAAAAATTAAGGGGTGGAAGGAGGGAAAGATGGAGAGGGGTTGGGCTTTGGCAGACCAAATGCAGACATGATTTTTTCTTTATTTTAAAGTATATATGTGCAAGGTTCAATTAAAATCAGATAAGAAATGTAGTTTTGTATAAAATTAAGGGATGTAAAGGAGGAGATGGGGTGGTTTTTCTTTTTGGTCTGAAAACTTCTCCATGAAAATTTAAATGTATATGCCAACTTTAATGGATATCAGTTAAATGGTATCGATTGTAGCTTTTTATAAAGAATATTAACAAAAAATTAAGGGATGGATAGGGGGAGAATGATTCAGTCGACAGTAATTTCGTCTTTATTTTTGACTATACACATCCAAAATTCCATTGATATCGGATAAAAAAATGTGGGTTTGTATAAAAATTAAGGGGTGTAAAGGGATTGTTACTCAATGAAATTCGTATGGGAACACTTTGGTGGTATACCTAGCCACTAAAAAAATTTCATTTAAATCGGTTCAAAATTAACAAAGATATCGCTGAACATAAACAAAAAAAAAAATTAAAAAAAAAATTAAAAAAATAAAAATTGGATTGAGAACCTCCTCCTTTTTTTTTTGAAGTAGGTAAAAAAGTAAAAGTCACAATGTTTGCATTCATTATTGTCTGCTTACACTAGTATAAGATGTGATGTTTGATTCCACAATTTCTAGCACAAAACTAATTGAAATATGAGGCCTGAATGTTCTAGTCAATCGTCGATAAGAACAAATAAAGTATTACAGCTTAATGACGCCAATTTCGTAAATATAATGCTTAGGGTAACGAAGTAAAATGTGGATTTAATTGAATTTCTATACAAAGTAAATCTTTTCTATTAATTAACAATATTAGTTAATAGTTATTATTAACATCTATTCGATATAAGTTTCATGTATATTAAATTTGTGAAATATGTTGGTCCGGAACTACATAATGGTTTTGTTCAAACGTACTCGTAGAGGGTCCTTAGTCATTTGGTGACTGGTTTTGCTGACCACACGTGCTCTTTTAGCTTTAATGGCATCTACAGTTAAATCATGTTTTCTCTTACAGCATGTGATATCTAAAATATTTAACGCTCACCTTCCATAGATGATAATCTACAACGTCACAGGTATCCAGAAGCTGCCAGGTATAAAATGATTTGACATTACTGCTTCAAACTAAACTATTTCGTTCTTGTTCATACTGAACTTATCCAGACACATTTTGTCATTCTAAGCAGAGCGTTACCAGTCGCTATTGTATGACAATAGTCCTGCCGGTTAAAGTAACATATAATAAAGAAGGAAATGTATCGTTGTTACTGTAGTCTTGGTGTGCTTTAAAAGTAACGTCAGAATCAATCCACAGCAATTCTAGGAGTGTTAGTAGTAGCACTTTTTTGAACTCTCTGATATAAAGCACAGGATCCTTGCCAAAGTTATGCTAGTGCAAACGATTTTTAAGAAATTGCACCACTAGAGCAGATTAGACATGTACGTATTTGATTGTCGGTAAAGTTTATAGCAACTCAGGAATTCTGTTTTGTACTTCATTAACTACACGTTTATCTATATAAGATCCAACCAACAGGATTCATGAATCCTTAACATGTCATATTTAACGAGGCATGTTTGTGGCACACTTGACCAGTTTAATCTTAATTAATTTCTGATGGGTCATTGAACAATTCGTTCTGGAGTGTGATGATTCTGTGGGTTCCATTTAATACGGTGGGCCAAAAAATCTTTAAAAAATGTTTTAGCTTTCCCGGCTGTGGTTTATCAGCTAAAGGACAATTTTCAGCTGATAAGTAAAAATTAATCATTTTCGTTTTGAAAATTAGTGGGGTTACGGCTGCTATGATATTGTCAGTAAGTTTTCCTCCAACAGACAGGATTAGAACCCCTTCTTTAAAAGGACCCACCAAAAAGCCTCGGGCTGGGTACTTAGTGAAAAATTCCAGTGTTTAATAACACTGTTAAACAAAGAAGACAATTTTGTACAGACCTGAAAATAACATGGTTGTTTCAAATCAACACATGCGGGATGGTAATGTGTCTCTTGACATCCATCCCGAATAACATTCCGCGCAAGTATGGTCCTGACAACTACGAAAGGAGACAAGAATTGATAGAGATTCATTATTATGATACTACATCATTCTATTACCATTGCTGCATATATTCTGAATTGTTTGCTAACATCCAAGTCATAAACTGAATTTTGTCTGCATATTTCTTTTCAAAGAAAAATTCATAATGTGCTTATAAATTATTTATAGCAACATACAAACACTGTACACACACTACCACATTGAAAAACTGCTAGGTAAACAATTTTTGGTCTTTAGGCCATTGTTTACCTTTCTTTGAGGAATTAAACCCTAACCACAAACAAAAAACAACGAAAAAACAAGACACTAAATGTTATAAATAGAAGCAGTTAATAACTTAAACTTAGATTTCCGTATGGAATTAGATCATGTTTGTGGTATTTTGTGAAAGATTATAAAACACAAAAGAAATTTAAATGAAAATATAATATCATTATTAAAGGCTATATGCTCCTTTCAATTATTAAAATCTTAGAAAACAGTGACTAAGTCAATCATACCATGAATTCTAATTAAAATATGTCACTTCAATATATGACGCGCACTTTTTCTGAATAAGATAATAATGATAAACTATATTTCTGCGAATTCCCAATTTTTGCGATATGGATCCATGATATCTGAAACCAGTTTATGTTCCCTGTTTATTAAGCTCTGTGTTCATACCGAACATAATCGTCATTCATGTTTATTTCACTCTCGGGGCCATGACACGAAATATCGGAAAATAACTTGTGACACTACATTGTGTGTTCGACCTATTACCCATTTTTATAGAAGCTCTTGCCTCTCGATTCTTAACGAGCAGCTAATCGCCTCTAGCCGTACGTGTGTCGAGAGCAAAGCAAGCCGCTCTGTCACAAGTGGCCTCGGGGAGCCAAAGTTTGGCACGAAAAGTTGTTATCTCCACCTCTGCATCGAACCTGCCCTCGGGGAATAAGATACACAGGCCTGGTGTGTCAGGGTAGGTCTACCAACAAAATTCAGTGACACTCGCCTAACTGACGTGACCTGTCGCGCGAATTAAACATGAAATTAATTCATTACCTGTTGGAGCCAGCTTCTATAATTGATATTTAAACTGTAATAAAGATATTAATGAATATTCTTGAGTAAAAAATGTGATCATTATTAACAATTATGACTAAAATAACTGCGCAATTTAAATGAAATAATGGTGTTCTGTTCTATCGGACTACATCTTAATCATATAATGATTGTAGTATGCAGTAAGATCATATTATGATTTGGTTCCTTAATTCTATAACTAGTGATGGGGTATATATATTGCCACGTCAGGATTTTCTAAAGACAACATCAATTACTGAATTGAGGTCTAGTAGCTCAGTCTATCAGGCACTCGCCTACTAAATTATAGGTACCGGGTTTGAATCCCGCTGTGGTGAGGAATATTTACGTGCTGCACTTTGCTCAAACTGTGCAGTTGGTAGCTCCGTGTTACGTATTCCTCATTTAGCTACAGAACCCAGAAGAAAGGAACTGGACTCCCTATCTCTGAAACCCTGACTTAGTACGCCGCTTTGAGGAGGATTCAACCAACTTTCGGGTTGAGGACTAAGTTAATTTTAATTGCATTATTCCCTATCATTAATATTACGTAAAATATTCCCGAACGTGTTTGAAACACGCAACATGCGACGCAGAATAACTAGGAATGTAGGTGTTCAATTAAATGCTAAAATTATACTTCCACAGCTACACATACAAAAAATATTAACATTGTTAAAATTTTAATTCTCTGTGCGAGTGGTTGTTATGTTCGTTTCCCAAAATAATCATTTTCTAATACTTTCGTTTTATGGGCATGTTTATAAGCCTACGTTGTTACATTTTTGCGAGATTTTAAGAATAAAATTCTATTCTAGATGAAAATTCGTAGAACATTGATTTAGCTGTTAAAGTTCAAGGAAACCTCACTGATTTAATAAAATTGACAGTTACATAACTTGTGTGCACCTTCGTGATCTATTTGAGAACTGTACATGAAGGATCTGGACGTCCTACCTCTGACATCATGGTTTAATATGCCTCCATCGGGAGGGTCCAAACAAACCTCTGGGTTTTGGACTAAGTTGTTGTTGTTGTTGTTGTTGCTTGTTGTTTTTTTTTTTTTTTTTTTTTTTTTTTTTTTTTTTTTTTTTTTTTTTTAAATGGAAATATATGAAACTTGCATTTTTAAATTTCTCTTTACGAACAGAAAATTTTATTCTGAAAATAAATTAAAAATATGAGCTAGAAAAAATTACGACGGATTTTCATTCATTTTGTGTCAGTATAACGCAATTTGCCAATATTAATTAAGTAAATAAATGCTACATCATTATTTTATGCTACAAGATCCGAAAATTACACACTTCGACCTTAGAAAACATAAATCCGTATGAAAATAATAAAATCCCACTGATCTAAGATAATTGCTCTTAGTTGTATTATAGCGAGATGCCTCATAATGCAGTTAGAGAACATAAATTTATAGTTATACTGGTTGTACATACTTAATAGATATTTATAAATACAGCATAATATTAATAAATACGTTTTTACTTGACAATTTGGTGTCACACTTTCAATTAGCAGCATAATCTGCCCCTATGGCAGCCTAAAAACATATCTCGGATAAAGTGGACCTGCAGTATTTAGGTGAAATTCTAGCAACTTAAGTGTACAAGTGAACTCTGCTGGACATGGATCACAACTGGTCAAAAGGCATTTCGAATATCGCCCCCGACACCCATTTTCATAACGATGCCGTTTCGTTCAGTATTCAGACACATATTACGGAGTTACAGAAGAAGGTGCGAGCACACGATTTTTAATCTTATCAGATGGGTATTTTAAAATTAAATGATTTGTCGTTCTCTCTTAAGGATGATCCATTTTCTCATTATAAGGCGGAAATTTATCTACGTCCGAATTTTATAAAACGAATCAAAACTGTCTCATATTGTGAAACTAATCAATAGCAAATGTCTTTTACCATCTCAGGTTGTCGTTTTCAAACGCATCTATTATTATGTAAAGCCGCAAGAGAAATGCTGAAGATATTGACAATCAATAATAAAATCCCAGACATTAATACTTGGTAGGGTAGATTTATCTCGTAGATTCATTAATCCATTTATTTATCTGTAAACTGAGTGAAACTGGCACAAGATGAAAATCCTTGGATATTTTTACTATTTCTCGCGCCTTACGCACTTTAGTGTGATTCAGCTAACTCTATGATGCAAGGACTATTTAATTTTTTTTGGGGTTTACAAAGTTTGTCTGTAGACTGCATTTTCTTAGGTGGTTTGTAGTAATTTCTTTTATACAATTGAGATTAGAAATTTTTTATACTTGGTGACAGCTAATTTCGTGTATAACTGAGGGCAGTACTAACAAAAAGTATACAGTCAAGACTTATCACTATCGATAGTGTTACGTAGTCTTGCCCGCACGAAAACACCACGTGTACCATATCAATCAAAGCAAAACTAATTCTCAGTCCTTGATGTTGTACCACAAAGTAAATTACAAATAACGAACAGAGTGAATTTGTCCAACGACATTAACCCGATAGATATCTTTAGAATTTGATTTTGTAATATACATATGATAGTATTGCTAAATCGAGAATAGATTCCTTAATTGTTTTACTAACACGTAAAGTAAATAATAGGATGTTTTCCTAGACTTAAGTTTTTGCATATCTAAAATCGTTTTTAATTACGTACTTACGTATGTATGTATGTATATATGTATAATTGTGTCCTAAACTGTTTAAATAAATTCCAAACATTTCAGAAACGAATGTAGATTGAGGGAACAGTACATTGTTAACGGTATTTCATTCGTCAGCTGGGGCCGTAAAAGGTAGTGGCCTGGGCTATGTCTTTTGAAAGAGTAGACCTGAATGAGACGGACTTACGTTTTAATCTACTCCTCTTTCATTTCAATATACATGCAGGACGCATAATGACACCCATCATAGTAATCTATACTGAGACAATACCACTTCACTAAACAAGGAAAGGAATTGGTTGCCATACCTGTGTAACCGTGTATTCCACCTTTGGAAGCATCAACCAATCTGCGATTTGTAGACCACTCGCATATACATACGTATATATGTAAAGTAGATTGATGGCAAGATATTTTACTAAAAAGTATTCATTTAGACCGAAATAATAAGTAAAGGAATAAAGTATTGTAACAAGCTTAGTAGAAGAGGTTAATTAAGAAAAGAATTCTTGTTTATCTACTCAACTCCTTGGGACAAAAATATTGCGAACTTTTAGAATAACTGTCATGACTCATATTTTGTCCTTACTGTTCTGTAATGTATCGGGAGATACAAATCACTTGAAGCTTTCCTGCAGATATTTTTAATTATAAACTGATGCTTTATTAAAAATGTGTTTTAATATTCCTGAAAGTAAACTAAATAGGACTTTATAAAGATTCCTGAATTGGTAGTAAAAACTTACTGTGTAAATATTGATAATTAATCGAAGTAGTTTTCCAGCTTTTCTGTGGAGGATTCATACTTGGATGTAATTATTTGGAAGACTAGTGAGGTGATTTGGTTACGTACAGTAGAGTGTTTTGAGGGAAATCCATTCACTTAACCGCGTTACTTGTAGGTCAAAGTTCGCGAGTCTGCGAGTCTTCACTATGATGATGTACTAACGATTTTCGCGGTATATAATCATCACGCAAGAACAATACGTAAAGACAAAATAGTAACGTTAATTTGAATGTCGTAGCTGTGGCGATAAAAAGAGGTACAACAAACTTCTTGTTACTATAGTTAAAACAGCGTGACCCTCACTTTGTAATGTATTTTTCTGCATTTCATGATTTATGTGTATTTAAAAAAAAATTCTTTAAAGCTATAAGAAAATTGGCTGCCAAATAAATTGTAATATTAACGTTTTCATAATAAAATCTGAATTAACGGTAACCTCAAAATTTCTAATATTGCACATAGTGATGCTAATGTCTTCATTGTCAAGTTTCAAGGTGAAGGAGAAGTTACATCGACCACGTCTGTGAATCGGCGTTTTGGAAGTTGTGTTATGAAATCTGGTGCTGACTTCAGATTTTAGTATTTTGTGTTTAATCGAAATGGAATAAGATTACTGCGGTGACGATTGCCAGCTAATAATAAATATTTAATTAATAAAAGTTGTAATTAATGTTGATTTAATAACCCCAAAACAAAGAAAAAAAAAGGGATCACAGAAAAATTGTACTTTATAAAGAATAAATTCCTTTCATCAAGAGCTAACCTGTATCAAGATCATCTATTTCTGAAGAACTTTATCTATTTTAGGATTTTTCAATATAATTTACATATTTTAAATCATTTCTTAAAAGTTTATAAACCCAATGATCATTTATTTTGATGATTTTGTTGTTTTGCTTTGTATTCTTGTATACCTAAATCTTATTTTCCTTTATAAGCTGTGGTTGTTACTAATTTACGATTTTTCTTCAGTTCTGTAAGATTTCTACAGTTCAATGTTACATCCTATACTAAGTTATTAATATTCGTTAGTGTAGATGATGGGTGATAGTGAGCACGACCTTCATATCGGTCTTGCAGTGAATATTTTTGGTGAAAGAAGGGTTTAACGCATATGTATATATCTTTCTGACACATTAGTAATCACAAAATTCCTTGACAGACAACTGATGAGTTGATAGTTACAAAAATAAGCCTCATCTCTTCATTATGCAGGATATATAAGCCCGTAAAATCCTTACAAAATTTAGTTTATTTACGAAGTCTGTACGTAGATTCTTGAGGTAGCAACATGAACTTTCGTGGATTCCGTTTACGTGGTCCTTTTTACCAGATGTTCTGTACGATCACGGTAGGTAGCGCATGCGGGCAGCCGTCGGGCGCAGTGCCTATTTTAGAGATGGTCGGTCCGGCGTGTGAGGCCGCTCGTGTGGCAGCACTGAGGCCGCCTCGCCTCGCCTCGCCACGCCGCCCGCCCTAGTAGCTATCGATCTGCGCGCCGCGCGTCTTGGCAACACTGCCGCCGAGTGGTGGCACTGCGCCTGCCTGCGGCTCAGCTCGGCAGGCCCGCCGCACGCGGCGATTGGAATTGTATGAGCAGCCGAGAGAGCTAGTGCGGGCCGCCTGCATCACCCTTCCGCCCAATACCAGCTAATGCAATTGGAGTCCGCTCCGCATTAAAAAAAGAGGAGAGAGACGATGAAGAGTTGATTAAAGAACTTTTACTTAGCCGTGTACTTCAAAACGATATACAAATAGTTGAAACTTCCATTTAATCTATATCTGGAACTCTCCAGGATGTTATAAATTAAGTAAATCCAAATGAATTAGCTACCTTTTCATAAATATTTTCGGAGACTTTCCTGTGTGATATGGCATAACATTTCACTCCTTCGACCTTACGCCTCTCTATAAGAGAATTATGTGCTCAGTGGTATATTTCTACTTGATGTTTTACTTATTCACGTTATGAAATCTTTCTAACAGTTAAAATATGTAAGCTACTGAATTTTAGAATTTTCATTTGATACCACAATAACTCCATTGACTATAGCTTTTAAATCTAACAGACAGTGCCGCTGAATATTCTCTACCACAGTTTCTCAAAGTGGGGCACGTGAATCCCTAGGGGTTCGCCAGTTAATCCGAGGGGATTCGCGACAATATTTATGCTATTGCGACTGACTAGCTGTCTTGCGCGTGCAACACGCACGATGGAGAACGTGTGAATAATCACAAGATTTTTATTGAAATAATTCAGGCTACTGAACTCGCACTTCCTAATTGTTTCATTACAGCCAACGTGTCAGGTGTAACAGAGCTGGTAAACATAATAATCCCATGTGTTCAGAGAAATATTTATCTTAAACGCCATGTCTCACGAAAGTAGATATTAGGTAATATTCTGCAACACTTGGGATCAAATTCAACATTCTACATTTTAGACTTATATTAAGCAAAATTGCTCCTATATTCGACTCAACTAGTGACAAGAAACAAGCCCACCCATCACATTAATTATTTTTAAGGGGATTCGCCATTGTCTGGGAAATTTTATAGCGGTACGTGGAGCTATAACTTTGAGAAACACTGTTCTATCCCAACTGTGTGCCTTATGTTTTAATAGAATATATTATTTTTCTTTGAAAGGTTGACCTTATATTAAACATGACTGATAATTCGTTTTACTTTAAATGTACAGAAACAAACATAGATAAAATAACAGATTCCTAACTTCGAAATAGCTGAGTCTCAATAGAGAACTTCATAGTGGAAACTGACTCTCATGTATGTCTCTGAAGAAAATTTTTGTACTGATAAAAAATGTATTAAAGTAGATTAACTTTTTACAGGCTTATGTAGGATGCGCATACAATATTAAAAACTTCCACTACGATTTAAACGGAACTCTGATAATGTCTGGATCGGAAATAGGACGCAGTGGAAACGCATTCTAATTTTTTTCACATGCATCTAACTGTTATAGCGACTTAATAATTACGTTTTAAGGATGGAATGGTGGTGAGAAACAAAGGATAATTCACTTTGTACCTTAGCTCTTACTCGAATTTTACAGTGCAAAAGGCAAAGAATCGTAGAGCATAACGGGAAAGATGTTACTATATAACGAAGATGAGTATACACGTTAGCGAAGTAAGTTAGAATTCATTCATGCACAGTATTCTTACGGGGAACATCTGATTTGTGTTACGAAAATTAAACTTATACGAATTACTATCATGATGTTATTTATTCAGTGAGATAATTTAATTTTTAGACACACAGAATCCCTGAAGGAAGTGGGAATCAGCAGACCATCGCAATGCTTGCTCAACCTATTTTTGCAAGCGGTATGGGGATTCGCCATTTAGATGGTGGTGAGGATAGTCGAAATGTACAAGATGATCTACACAGGGAAGTACCGTCTGAAAATACTTTAGGCAATGTGGTTTTAGGGAGAAGGGAATTTTCGCATCGGTACTGAAGAAATTGTAAAGTGTTGTTGCTCTAGCGATTCAGATAAGAAGACACATAAACTGCCCTCGTTAAGACCTACGTAAATCCATCGGCGTTTTAATTAACTGTATAGGAATTTGAACCTATATATAGTACATGGGTGAGTGCATATATTGAAATCAACCAATTGAAATATTGTTTGCGAAACTAGAATGTGGATTTTTTTTTTCTCAGCTTGAGAGTAAATCAAAGTAACTATTAAAGAAACTAGTTTGACAGTCTCAGCCACCAGTTCTGGGATTATCATGGGTTTTGCTGTGTTTCATTGTGGTTTAGCAGGATGTATATGTATATATATAGATTCTACAATTCCAATTCGGTAATGTTATAGTTCTCTTTTATCTTGGATTTTTTTCTTTCATATTGCTAAAACACAAAAACCCGAAAAAAAAATCTAAACGCGGGTTGTGAACCGTAGCCTGTTGGCCTGTAATTGAGACGCATCCTGTCTCAGGCGACGAACAGCTGGTGCCGGCTGGACGATCGATATGGAGCGCTGCATCCAGAAAGTGAAAACTGGGAAGCAAAGTCCAACTCATCTTTTTGGGGGGATGGGGACAAGTTTCGATGAGATGAGATAGCAAATAAATTTGCGGTAGGATATAACTATTTCGATACATCTGCCAATGTGTCGCATAGACGAACAATTCTATTGAAGTGTAGTGATCGCCAAGTTCATGTTGACAGAGCGTGGGTCTCTTTAAGTCTAAAATCTCGCTACGTACATAGCTGAGGCTGAATTAAAGTGGCATTATACATCTACTCTCTTGAAACAAATTACTCATAATTAACAACATGTAAAGTTATTGAAGATGCGTAATTAAGTTAAACTACAAATAAATTAATTCGTAATCTATCGGATTGTTATATATAGGGGATTATTTATCATAAACAAGTAGAAGTGATTTGGAAATTTTCAGCATCTTTTACGAAGCCATCTTGGAAGCATCACGTATATTTCTTCATCCCACTGGTGACTGCAGACAGGCATACGCAGTTAAAAGAAAGGTACGGTACGATTTAGAAATTTAAACCTTTCGGCAGCAGTAGGGTATGAAGTGTAAGGGAAGAGAATATTATATTTCAACGTTATGTAACACTTGAATTTAATTCCTTAGGAATACACTTTAAATAAAATAATAAATCTGTCTTTGGTAAACCAAATCTAACAGCAAGAAGTAAAATAATTGGTTTCTTGATTCATTTGCCTTAAAAATGATGCACATTTACGTTTTGCAATTAAAAATGACTTACAGATACTTGTATAATACATGACTACAAATACATGAAGAGGCAACTCAAGTAACGAAGTATAGTATGAAGTGATCAGCTCAGGTGCCACTCTGAACTATAATTCATTTAATGAATGCAATGAAATTTTATACTTAGTAAACTCAAGTTTCGTTATTCACCTTTTTGAGTTTCACTGCCCACAGTTCCATTAAGAGTTCTAAATCAATACAAAAAATTACAAGGGTTAGGTGAAAAACTCTAATAGTGTTTGAGAAAAAAATGTTGAAGGGAATTTATGTGAAAAGAAAAAAAAAAATAAACAAAACTTATTTTTGGACATGATTTTTCTACGATAGAATATCATTAACTCACTTTTCGAGTTCACATCTTTTAATAATAAAAAAACAAATATTTTGCTATCACAGCTAGGAAAATAAATTATAAACAAAAATGTAATTGCCATACACCTTGAATCAGTAGTCAAATAAAAAAACTAACATATTCTGATTATTTGTTACTGAATTGTGATTCCTACAAATATCTTTTTTTACCAAACACAAAATGCCTTCTCATATTTCGAAAAAATTAGAGTATGGTGAATTCTGGAAAAAATATTCTCAAAGCTTAACATTTTCTATAAACTGCATTTATCCGCTTCCAAATCCTTTTCCTGATGTCTGGCACTATCTGAATAATGACTTTGTTCATAACTATAATATAGCGGTCTGGTGGCTCAGTGGCTAAGCTGGCGATTTAAGAGCCCCAGGTTCGAATCCCTATTTCGGTGGTGATTTTTAAAGGCCCTTAACCCGACGTTCTCCTCTGGCACAGTTTGCTGAGTAATGTGAAGTACGCCAGAACGCTTCCTTAGTTTTGATTCCACGTTAAGCTGTAGATCCCCCACACTTGCTAGGTTTATCGGGTTAGGTTAAGGCGGCTACGGCAGGGCGGAATATGCAACCAATAGAAACCCTGTCACCAGGTCATACGACCACACCCAATTATTATTATAACTATAGTATAGATTCCACGTCACGCTAATGCTTTTTCTCCCATGGCATCAGCTATAGTTTCAAATCTACATAATTTTAAACTCTGTTCCTGTTTATTTTAAACACATATGTAATTTTACTAACTGCTTTCTGACTATGGCAATGGAATAATTGAGTGAAAAGTATAATGCGTAAACTTCCTGCTTTTTTTTTAGATGGAAAGTTTGTGCTTTATTGATAGTTACTCTATTAAGAAATATATCCAGCGATATAATAGCATCTTGGTTTTATGAGGAATATTTATCAAATAATATTTATTGGTTTGTATACTTAACTATACACTTGCTCTTATTATTTAGGTGTGTTGTAAAAATTCTTTCTTTGTCTTTTCGCGATATTGTTATTTTGTGTCACAATGGTTGTATTCAAATTAAAACCGCTCACAACACACACAATAAATTTTATAGTATAATGTTTAATGATCCATTATCCTCAATGACTTTAAATATAAAACTAACCAATCATTCATGAGGAATTTTAGAAATGTTTAACATTATTCAAATAATTTTAGTAAAGCATGTATTTTCACTGTTTAAGCTGTCATTTCTAAGTTTCAAACTGAATAATATTTTTTAAATACTCTGCATAACTCATTTACAGGATATGGATAAAAAATGGTGGCATGTTATTCGATGGATCACTAATTATCGGTTTTCATTAAACGTTTCCTAATTACGTATACCTATTCGTCAAATAACATTTTGTTGCGTTTGTCGGGTGCCGAAACTAATAGAATGAAATTAGGAAACTATAGATTAGTCAGTATGAAATGATGACATTTAATGTATAAAAAAATTAATCTAGAAGCCCAGATTCTAGCCTAGCATTCCATCTAACATAAAAGTAAATTCATTTCGCCATTCGAACCGTATTTGCATTGGCAAAAATGTTTCATCCGAAGAGATACTGAACACCGAAACGTGTAATCTATTATGTGATGACAGCTACAGATATTAATTTGGTCTTTTGAATGGTTGCTGCACTATCAATTCAGAGGATGGCACATATATTTCTAAAACTTCCAGGAAAACTGATCCCCTTCGTATTTAGGGGTCCGTGCAACTGGTCGTAGGATTTCAATTTATTACAGAAGAACTTATATGGGAAATAAACAAATTCAGGAAAATTATTCTGGAATAGAATTCTGCTCTGGTCTTTAACCTACCGTTCGAGTCAAATTTT
Organism: Vandiemenella viatica; assembly: GCA_031002005.1. Taxonomy (NCBI): domain Eukaryota; kingdom Metazoa; phylum Arthropoda; class Insecta; order Orthoptera; family Morabidae; genus Vandiemenella; species Vandiemenella viatica. Next base: position 340,048,586 of record JARYHS010008074.1, on the reverse strand, counting down.
AAGGGCATTGTTTTACGTTGTTAACAGTTCTCGTGTTATCTTCATTTACGCCTAGATTGTTGTACGCTTTGCTCGAATAGCCTGAAGGTTCCTTTAGCCATGCAACACTTACGTTACACGTACAGAAATAGCACCAGTGAGGGTTTCTGAGTTAATTTTGGTCAACTGGAGCATCTCTAAACCGTAATAATTGTAGTTGATGAATAGGATCTGGTTTTACAGGGATCATCGATGTTACAAAAAATCACTGTAATTATTTTTTAACTTATCCACGTTAGGATTTTGATATTAAAATTTAATGTTGCCGACTGCTGATTTTGAATATATTTTCTTTGAAGTGCCTGGTAATTCATTCTGCTCTGAGCCATGCCGTTGGCCATTTCCTTTTGTCGTCCTTCTGAACGAAGAACCTAAATCATCAGGAACAGAATACAAAGTGTATTTTGCTACTTTATGTTCGCTATTAGAGAAAAAAGAAGTATTTAATCAAGCAATTAGAAATCTAACTGAAAGTAATACCTTTTTGATGACTATACTATTTCAATGAAGCTGAGACATATTTTAAATAAATGTATTTAAAAGAGCACATGGTCTGTTTCCATAAACGCTAAGAGCATCATCTTATTTAATTCTATTAATTATTTTAATTTATAAGCTTTAGAAGAATATATACATTTAGTAATTTGTTTCGACTTATATCTTCAGTTTATATTTTGTTTCATACTTTATTTAAAAGATGATGCTAATTGTTTCTAATATTTGATAAGGGCCACTGGAAGATACCAATTACCATATTTCGCAAGTCAACTTAAATATTACAAAGTCATGTAGGTACAAATGTATATTAGGAACACATTTGCGGTACGGAAAAACGGAGAACTACCGTACTAACATGAAAAAATGTAATAATTCTTTATATGTTATAAATACATTTGACGCATAAGATTATAATGAAAAAATTAATGGATAATCACAAGAACATGTAGCATAGACTATTTTATATTTTTTCTAGTATAAGAAATAATCACAAGAACAATGTAATACAAATTATATTATTCGTACAAGAAATAAAGTGGTTAACTTCATGTAACTCTAAAAAAAGTATCTCATTCTTACATTACGATGCAGTGAAATAGCTGTTGCTCGTGTTTGTAGGAACACAAAATGACAGAGGTGGTATATACCGATTATGCATTAAACAGCAGCTTACAGTGACGTGATTTGTCTGCTGGGATACAATTTTCCTTTTACTGAGAGAAAGAGCAATTTAAAAATGGAAATTATACAACCACGAAAAATGGGGGGGGGGGGGCAAAGGGAATTGTGAATGAGTTGCTAGAAACAAGAAGACAGTTAAAGCGGAAAGTGGACGTGTGAAGTGAACAGAAGTGAAATGCTGCCGTGGGCAGAAGTCATAAATCCTGCAGAGTGCGTGGGAGGCTTTCAGAGCACATAACGAGGGCCACGCAAAGCGTGGCTGCTGGGCATCACCGGTCAGGTCGAATAAAGTTGATGTTTGAGCTTGTTGACGGCAGCCCATATTCCATGAAACAATTTCTACCACCTTTGTGCAATGTCTTGGCTTGTCGATTGCTTTAGCCTAGATGTATGCTATGTAAATGCAGCGTATCTAACTGGTAATATGGTGGATTCTGTTCTTTATTGCTATTGGCAACATATGAAGTTCTAAGTTTCTTCTTAGTAGGAAAATTTAACATGTAACTCAATTTCGCCACCATATCCTTCAATTCCCAGCGGAACATGCATCTTCCACGAAATGTCGCATGTGGTATTTGTTATTGCTTTTCCCACTCACAAGGTGTTTTTCGCTGCTGCCAGATATATTCCTTTTCACCCAAGATCTGACATGCTTTTCAGGTGTACCGGGCTCTATTCAAGAGCCTACGTTGGAAATTATCCTTCCTCATCAAGATATTACAAATCCATTTCTCCTTGACCTTCTTATCTTTTTCCTGTATTGGTCGCTGATTGGCTATTTGTCGATGCTCCGATTTGCGTATCGGGCTTCATGTTAAGCTACCATATTCCCATTTTGATTTTCAAGAAGGTGCGGAACTTAACGCTGTGACGTAGTTTTGTAGATTTCCAGACAGATTGAAGATGTCCTTTTCTTTGTTTACGGATTTGCCACATATCCATTAAAAAATAATCTATCTCCAAAATGTGTTCTACATTCGGTGTATACTTCTTTACACCTACTGATTTGATTTATAAGGCTTTAGTATGTTCTCGTTGTTTACGATTCCAGCAGTTTTACTTCCTATTATACTGATTTCAGTTTTGCTGGCATACTTTGGAACGCATGGCCAGCTCTATTTATTCTTGTTTTTTATCTCAACTTCAGTTACAAATCCCCTTTTCTCTAATTGCGCTTTCTAACATCTTTTAAACTGTATATTACTCCCGAAGTAACACTCATTTATTACTTGAAAGCCAATTAATTATAAGCTAGGCTAATACTATTGAATCACTACATTTCTTTCAACAATTTAAGCACAGTACCTGGGAGTCAGATCTTTTCTGGGCATCTTTCGATTTCTATTAAATATGCAAGATTTACGTGAAGTTTGATTAAAGTAAAAGTTTTTCTGCAAAACGTTATCTACATATAATATTTCATCCAAATCCAAAGAGCCGTTTCCAAGATCGTTCGGTTTACCACCCAACAAATTTACTTTAAAGAAAAATGCTACTATTATGTCAAATAGAAATCTTAATGCTAATCAGGGATTAGTTAGTGGTGCAAGATTAGTGCTAATTCACTTCGACTAGTACATCATCAGTGCTTAATTTATTCATTCTGATAAAACTATGCTAATATCTTGCATTAACCTCATACCTTCTGATCCAACCGTGCCTTTCCAAATGATCAATAAAACAATTCTCAATAAAAGCAACCATTAATAAACCACAAGTTCAGACGCTTAAAATCGCTGGATTGTATTTACCAGAACCTGTTTTTTCTTACGGACACCTGTACTTAATTTTATTCGAGATCGTAGATTCAGTAATATTTATCTACATGTTAAAGACAAATACGGTAAAAAGTAAACGATATCCACATTATAACTGCTAAGTTATGTAAACTTTTGTATAACAAAGAAGTTTGAAAAAATCACATCTGACAAATCCAATATGTTTTTTAAATATCTACTTTTTAAATTTTTACAATTAAACATGTAGCATTTAAATATAATGACTTTTTTGCAGTAAAAGTGATATTTATTGCTACTCTTCAAAATAAAATTCCGTTCATTAATAAATATACTTGCATTAACTTATTCCACATTATTATTATATCATTCGGTGACTAATTACGATATTATATGTACGAGACAACTAGTATGCAAAAATTACTCGCTTAAAGATATATGAATTCCTTGCTCGAAGCAAAGATAAACTTAACTAAAATTAGTCAGCTTACTGGTACCTTAAACGTCTAATAGTTGGCGTTAGATCCGTTTCCGAGATACAAAATATATATATATTCATATATATGTGAACTGCTCGCTTAAAGATATACTGAAGGGGAGGGGCATAAGAGTTTCCTTCTTTCTGTGACGTGTTAATTTTTTACGGAAATATATGGTTTTCGTGGTGAAATTTCTTGTCTTGATGATTACACAAAGCCGCCTAAAAACCTTAATCAGAATGGCTGCTACCCAGATCTGTTTTATCTTTAACTCGTTGACAGGCTGGCGTATCGCGAAACAGATAACGTGAAATAGGGTTTCATTTTAATGAAGTTGACTATCATATATTTTAGAATTTTTGGTATTATAATTCTTTGGTATGTTGTCACGTATTGTGAGTGCAGCAGATATCAGAATTTGTACTTCTCACGCAACATTCTGTTAATTAACGTTCACAATTTTTGTTTCACGCAATAATTCTCATTGAGTGTGGCGTTTCCATATTTTTTTTCTGCTACGAAGTGACTATCAATGTCGCGTTATTAACAACTTCAAAGGAGAGGTAAACATCGAACGAAAGTTTTCATTACAATGGCACCGAAAAATCCATCATAAACGAGTCATAATTACAGTCACCTGCTTGAATGCATATCGAAAAGCAATCAGTCAACGAACTGGATTGTGACAAATCGAACGTACAATTTTGCTGCCTAACTCAGGATCATAAATCCTGTAACTGCGCCTCTATTTTTTTTATCGACTCCTTGTTACACAGAGTAACATATCTTGCGATTTTAAGCTTTCTGTCCGCTAATAGAAAGGATGCTAAAGTTTTGGAAGCAATTTATAAATATAACATCATAAACCAAGTCAGTTACATACTGTATGTTTCTCAACGTGATTTCCTTAATATGTAAACATTGGTGTCGTCTTTTCGGTAGTTTCTCGAATTCATAGTGAAAAATTATTTTTGTTCTCCGTTTCCGGACGTCCAGAGTATAATTCATTCTCAATACGTTCTGGCCTATCGGCGAAAGTTCTGTTACATTAAAAGGGCTTATTTTCTGACAGAGCTCTCTGCTATTTCTTTCATCAGTATCTGATGTCTCACGTTTCAGTTTAATAGTATTGTGTTTTTGAATGCTTAGATGCATGTCTTCTTTGCGCAAATAATAACACAACGCTTGTTACTGAACTAGTCAAATAGCTTATTAATTTTGCCTGCGCTTTAGGTATCGGTGTCAAATATTAATTAAATTATAAATTAAAAGTTGTAAATTAACTTTTAACTTTCACCCACAACATAATTTGAGTGATATGAATGTAAAGAAGAACTTATTCTTTTCAGATAGATTACTAAAACCGAACTAATTTTGAACCATCAAGAAGCTGTTACCAACAAATTGAAAATTAGGCATGTTTTAAAGCTAACGCGTCAAATAGCCGTAGTTTTATAAATCATTGTAAAAATTTTTAGACTAAAGTTTAAAATTAAAATTTCATTGAACTGTAATAATAAAAGCCGTGACAAAACTTCTAAATTTTCATTACTTGATTTTCCAACTATACCCATTGATCTCTGCAGGTTGCTATAAAATGTGGCAATACAATTCGCATTTATGGGATGTATGATTCAAATACTCATCTTATATTTCTTTCCGTTGCGCTTGATTTTCAGAACATTGACTTGGAAACATTTGAGACTAGAAGGGAGTTATGTATTATAAATAACATAAACGGTAATTGCATTTTCTCGAACTGGTATCGTGAACGATGGAAAACTGATGGCTGGTGAAGTCGAAATAGCATTCGAATAACATTACAGTTTAACCGCAAGATGCTGTTATAATATATGGATAGTTATTATTCAAACGACGAACCTGGATGGAGGAGCTTAAAGCAGACACCTGTTGACAATATGTATTCACACACGTAACCCACGATGGAATAGTGAAGTGTCAGCATTCATATATGAAATGAATTTATAACAACTTTCACGTTCACAGCAATAAGTGACAGTCAAGCATCATGGAAATTGAATCTACAAGCGAAAACAGATCGTGCCTAGAATATTGAAAAAGTGTTCATGTCACCGTAGAACAATGGAGACACACGACAATATCGAAATCTAAATATTTTCCCTTATTTCAGTTGCTGGTAAATGAAATAACTTTGACCCATAAATATTGATGAGGTGTTCTCTGAACTACTGTATCGTGCCACAAGTTGTCTCAGGTGGTAATGAAATGGGAAAGATAAACTTGCGTTTTCCGTGGCGAGGGAAGATACCTCCTTCATTTAATCTGAGAATAAAAGAAACTGTGGTCATAATTCGAGCCGTCCGTGTTATCGTGCCGTTGCCTCACTCGTAGTGGTGATGTTGGCATGACGGGTTCTAACTTAGCACTGGCCCAGAAAAGTGTTTCGGCCGACACGCAATGCGCACCTGTGTGTTTTAATGTTGCGGTAACCACTGGCGCAACAGTCCCACTTGGCGTGCGGGCACCTGTCACTTCTCCCACCCCACACCACGACCTCACCACGCCACCGACAAAAAATCGTCGATACGTCTGCGCCTGCCTCAACCTGACCTACAAACTCCAGCTAACTTCTGTGGGTTCAACTTACGATATACCAACACAATGCTAAACGGATTCGCATACAGTTCCAAGAAAAATACTGCATTGCCTATCTAATTTACCTGCAGGAAAGATACTATACTAAGCAGAAGATAATTTTAATGTCAGCAACTGCGGGTAAACGCTGAACTGTTATCCTGATTGATACTAGGCAATAATTCATGTTTATGGTGTGAATAATTCAGCTACAGCTCCAATCCATTAGAAGAAACCAGAAATTATAAGATAAAGGTCCAAGTTTCTTAAATATTATGGACTAATTATTTTACACGTATAAACAATACATTAGCCTCTTAATTTTATAGTTCAGCAAAATTTGTTAAATTTCTGTTATTTTAATAGTTCGTAACAGACTTTAAAAATTTATTTATTTAATAAAAGAAAGGAAAATTTTATTCTATGCGTTTTAATGTGATCTTAATCATTTCTATACCATTATATATATTTCCAACTTTTATTCTAAATTACTCATGCAAAATAATTCACAATATTCAAGTCGTATGGTAGAGATATAAATGCAAAGAAGAGTCAGCTTATTAAATAGACAAATAAAAAACTAAAGGTTGATTACGATTATAAGGTGAGGTAATAATTGCTTGTTAGAGACTTGAAATGCAAATATCTTGTCATTACATTTGATAACAAGCTTAACTGTGTAGGACATATTGGTCAGGTAATAGGAAAAGGTTTCAAAATTCTGCACTTTTTGGAGAGAGTGATGAGGGGATGTACGAGACAAATAAAGGAATTGGGTTACATAACTTTGGTCAGGCCATTGTTTTAATATGATTGTGTAGTATGGGACCCACATTTTGCGTATCAAATACAGGAGTTGGAGAGGTAGCAAAGAAGGGCTACTAGATTTGTTTCTGGAAATTACCGCAGAATGTAATCAGTAACAGATATGATAATAGAGCTGGAATGGGATTCATTGGAAGACAGAAGGCATAGAAAGATATTGGTGTAATACTTAAAGTAATACATGGAAGGGAAAAGATGACCATGACCACAAGCTGACACTCGATTTCAGGCACAAGGCTGTAGGAAGATTCTCTTTTTTTGTAAGATGTCAGGGATTGGAATAAGTTAGCATGAGAAATGATGAATAATTTACCAAAAACGTTGAAAGAATTTAAACCTAAAATTTGCAGAGGACAAATGTAGGTCGGTGTAGGAAAGAGAGAAAATGGATGTGTAGGGGTGTGCACTCCATCACAATTCAATTAAATATTATCGCGAATCAATCAAGGGGCTTTTAATTCATTAACCTTGCAATTGTACATTAAGGTAGCAGAATGTGTTATTTCTTTACCGGAAGCGGCATTTAAGTCTAACATATTAATATATTATTTATCAATTATTAAATTCCGGTTTCAATAAGAACTTCAACAGTCCTTGGTGCTTTGCAATTAGAGCAGTAAACATTATAAAGACGAACATCAATATTAACAACATTAAAAATAAGCCAAAATGCAGAATGGCTTCCTCAGTTACCTGTCCACTGCCGATTTGTATAAATTTGAATTTTTAGCACATTTAAAAAGTTATTAATTTAACCAAAGAATTTATCGAGTTGCATATTTCATTTGTTATTAAGATATACATGGATCACATTCAGCACACGAATGAGTTCGACAATATGCCACTAATACAGTTTTAAATTTAACATTGATTTTAATTGGTTGTGAGATGCCACCACTATGCAACAAATACTAATAAACACAATATGAATATTAATTTCCCTCCAGATAATTTTTATAAGTGAAATGTTAATTAATTAATAATTTCTTTGATTGGGTTTGGAGGTACACCGATAAAAAGAAAATTAATATTGCACTTCGCATTAGTTCCGACAGTTTGAATTGAATATCGTAAGTATTACCAATAATAACATGAATTAATTGTGGCTACATTGCAACTGACCGCTCACTGAAATGTAGACTACATCAGTGGACAGGGAAAGTAACTTATTTGTTACACGAAATGTGTTCATAGACGACTATAATATGGTCGGAAGATGTAGAAAGGCTAGGCGAAGAACCCGGACATTAAAATAACAGACCAGGTGTGAACCCACAAGCATGAATAATTAGTATAAAGATAAAATTTAGACAAGAATATATGAAAAATCTATTCAGATTACTGTAACCTCTACAGTAGAATATGTCTGTCAAAGAATTTTAACGTAGCAGCTTGTGAATCTTGGTATTAACAGAATTTCCCAATAGAACTAATCACAAATCTTCTAAATTAGACAAAAAAACCTAGTGAATTAACCGTCTCGCTTGTTCTTGCATGACAGTGAAAAAAAGTAAAAAATAAATGTAGCTAATAACTACAGTGAAACACAAACCATTCATTATTATTGAAATCAAACGTATACAGTATATTTTTTTTTTGTAGAAATGATAATACCTAACAAAAGAAACTCTGTCAGTCAGTGGCCCAACCCTTCTATATCCTGGCCAATAAGACCATACGCATTATTATTAACGATGCAAACGACAATATCATAATAAAACGTCATCTTTATGAGCTTGGGAATATTAGATATTAGCGATACGGATATTTTTCCTGCACCGTAGCGTTTAAATGTTTCTGTTTAATCTTATCATGACTGGAGATCATTTATTGGTTTTATAATACGACGTAACTGAGAGAATTTGTTAACATTTTTGACGTCAATTGTTATAAAACAGACATTGCGTTTTGGAATGTTTAATATGTAGCAATGGTTCTTTAAACATTTTTGTAACTTAATTGTGAAATTCAATTTTTTAGTTTAATTCCTGCAGTACTACTGCAGATTCTATTATTTGAATGCCAATTTTCTGATTATTATTCAATGTCATGTATTTGTATGACAGTGATAAGTTTCATATTAGGCTGCAGTCGAAGATTCAAATTTTTGGTAACAGAAATAATTTTATAATAGGAAATGATACAATAGTTAAACAGGAATTAATACTAAACAAATAGAAATTAGAATAAAAAAATCGCATCAGAAGTGATATCATGGAACAACAGACTCATTTATTATTTGAATAGGAACAGATGCTGTATCAAAGGCAAGAAAATTCTTCCAATCAAGATATGTAATTATGAAAAATGTTTGGTACAACAATAGATATTGAAAGCTAAATTCTATTTTTTGGAGGACGGACTTGATTTATTTATTAATGGAGGAGATGGTTGAGTGGAATAAACCAGCATTACTGCGAGAAAGATATGCGTTTCTGATGTTCAAATTCTATTGTCTCTACATGTATCCTAAATTTATATACTGCGGTTATATAAGATATCCGCATACCTTCTTAATCCGATCGGTCAGGCAAATAGGCTTATTATTAATTTCTCCATCTTATGAATGATTGGAAACATCTACAAAGTATACAATTAATGGGACTGATTGCAAAATAAATTCTCAAGTATTTTCATCGAGTGGGAAACTCTGCAGGAATTTTCAATATAGCAGATTACTTTATTCATATGAAGGAAACCTAAATTGATTGTCTCATATCATATTAAACTAACAAAATGCCAATATTTTTGGCTCTATGTTACTTTATTTCAAAGTTATGATACAGAAAACAGATATATACCTCCAAAAAGTATAAGAGAATGAACATGGATGTTTACATTATATTTTAGTTTCTATATCTACCTCAAGTTTCCCATTTTTACATCATTCTCAGTATGAGAGATAATGTTTTAACTGAGACCTGAAAACAAGATCGTTAACTAATCCTAGTACATTGAATTTATCAGCCTATAGAATTTTCAGCCTATAGAAAATGACAAATATAGACAGAATGACAGTAGTTCTATGCATATGATTATTGTATTTTCATATGACACTTTTTATATGTTATGTATGTATTCCCTTTTATGATGGATTACTTATTGCGTTTTCGATGCTAAAGATTAATTATAGAACGGCTGTTAACAAAAATCTAAAAAAAGTAGTGTACTTCAATTACGTCATAGGTGTTAAAAAAGCATACTGTTTGTTTGCTTGTTTCTTTAACTGTTTATTTTTTATCCACAACGTTACTAATTATTTCTATAACGTAAAATTAATATCTATTAACAGCGGTAAATGAGAATTATTTATAATATACGCGGAATTATGAATATGATAAGCGATGACTATAATCTGGAGTATGGAACCTGTAAGGAGATGTACACCGTTAATCAGTAGTACTAATTACTTCGTAATAATATTTTATCCATGATGGATTGGTGGAACTTCCGCGACTGTGATGTCAAATATGGGTTGTAAAAAATACAGCAACCAGTCACAATATGATTTTGTTTATTGAACCATTACCGGTTTCGAGCTATACCTGCTCATCTTCAGATGGTTTGTAAATTTACATCAATAAATGTGATTTACAGGAATGTATGGTTGTCCTACAGTAACAAAAGAAGTTTTTGTAAATGTTTACATCAACAAATGCAATATACAGGAATGTATGGTTGTCCTACAGTAACAAAAGAAGTATTTGTGTATTGAGCATAAATTAATAAGGTATGATGAAGAAGATTACAATTTGTTATTACTTACATTTTGCATCTTTTATTTCTGTAGGACAACCATACATTCCTGTAAATCACATTTATTGATGTAAATTTACAAACCATCTGAAGATGAGCAGGTATAGCTCGAAACCGGTAATGGTTCAATAAACAAAATCATATTGTGACTGGTTGCTGTATTTTTTACAACCCATATTTAATTACTTCGTCTTGCTCAAAATCTGTGGCAGTCTATCCACCTCAATAATCCAAAGACTGTAAGCCAGTTAGCAAATCGAAGACTGGAACTTCATTGGAACTCTCGGTAGTAGGGCAGTAAAGCTTCAGGTTTAAAGTTTAGGATAAAATAAAGTGTTGAACTCCAAGTAGCAAACAAAATTTTGATCAGTTGAGCATGAACAGTTTGTAACATTGCTTTACATAGCAGCAGGACCAAACAAGGAATTTGTTACCCCGTTACGTATAAGTTCCAGGGGCACTAGAGCATACATGTAAGACGATCGAAGAAAGCGTTGAAAGTCCGCTGAATGATCGTTCATCGACAATAACCAGTACTTATCTTGTAAATGAAAATAATAAGTAATTTCCACAGTGCGACAGTTTAGACGGGCTGATCTCACACCTACTCTGCAAACAATGTCCGCGGTCCTCAGTTTCTAAAGTGCGCAGTTAGTTTACAAGTTTAAACTGTGCAGTTAGTTTAGGAAAAATATACCTAAAATTGTCAGAAATATTAATCCTTCCCATACACGCGGTGGATGCAGCTTACAGATATGAAACTATCGAAAGATTTGTTTCATTCTCCTATGATATGTTAGTTTACAAATTAAAAAAGTCGTTCTGGATAGAAATTTAATTTAAAAAATCCTGATTCTGTATATAGAAACCTCATTAAAATACTTTTTCCCTCATTATGTATTGTGGATCAAAGTGTTCTCCTGCTACGATAATTGTTTAGCTGAGACATGGTTTACGTAAATAGAATTTTATGTTGGCTTCAAATTTTGTGGATTATTTGGATGTCTCCTAGTTTTCTTTCTTGGAATAGACGTCTTACAAGGAGAATCACAAGTAAATAATTAACAGCGAGGATCGTAAAATACAACCACTTAAATGCACTTGTTACGACGTAATGCCATTTTATTCTTGATCTAAGAGACGTGTAATTCTTGTATGTTTAATCACTAATTTTATTAAAAAAAATATTTCTTTTTACCTATTATATAATTTCGTAAGGTCACCCACTCACCTCGATAGCTATTGGTCGGAGAAAGGGGTCACGTGTCAGCCTTCTCTCACAAAACAGCGACCAGAGATACCATTAGAAGGAATTCATAGTTATGTCTACAATTTAATAACTAAGCAACTGCTACCAAATTAATTGGCATAATACATTCATTAAGTTTTCTTTTTATAGCGTTTCATAGTTAAAAACATTTTTAATAAATTTTGCTGCTGAAAAAACGTGGATTTGCTTTTCAGTAACATGTTACTAATTAAAACAACTTAAAAAACTTTAAAAAATTAAACTACTCATAGTATCTGCTGTAACCGCGATTGACAATTGTCATTTCGGCTTAGGATAAATTTCAATTTAATTAAAACTTTCACTAATGTGCTTGACCAAAATTTATGCTTTACGGTTTATTTGCTTTTTAAGCATTTTACTGGCCACTTTCTTTATTGGTCTTTATTCATGTTAGCTGTATGTGAGTTATTAGGTTATTTTAAGTGGACATCAGACCAAATGTGTCACCGAATCGACTAATCTGGCAACTTATTTCTGCGGAGTTGCTCAACTGTTTCATAATATGGAATGTGTATTAAGTTCTCTGGCCGTCACAGATACTGTGACCAATGTTTACATTATGAGTGTTTGCCAAGTCTCAATAATAAACAACGTGATGCTTTCGAAGGAAACAGGATTTTTTAAAAAATAAATAATAATAATAATTGCAGAGTGATCTTTAAGGGTCAAATAGAAGTCAAGTTCGTATTTAAACAAGTTCGAGTGTATGACCATTGAAACAGTTACACGTTAGCGTGATCTTTCCTGTCCGTGTTTTATACCTACCTCTACTTATGCTTCTGAGTTCTTCAAGCTCAAGAGATTTTATTCATCCTAAGGGTGAAACACAGGTCAAGCTTATACTTGGCCAGATCAGATCAACCTGTTATAATCTTTCATTCTAAAAACTGGAACTATTCGAGACCTGTGACAATACGCAAAAAAACGGTCACGGGCTTACACTGGTAATATATAAAAGATCTACATGGCAAAAGACGTAAATTCTCTAATGATGAAAAGAAAATAACGTTTATAACACGTCCATAGGAAGTAAATTTAGTAACATGAAATTTTGCTTCTGTGAAGAGTTAGGACGCCTATGGCCTTGAATTATCACACAAGGAATAACCGATTCGAGCAGTATCCGTGCGAGTTATAGGCATCTACTCCTTGCACTAATTTGCTGGTAATTGTGTTAAAACTTCCTACTTGAGCTAAAAACATTCAATACAAGTATATTTCAGGATTTTGCAGTATTGCTTCAGCCTATGCTACAAGGTAATGAGTCAGGTTTCTCACTGCAGTAAGTTAGGCAGGGCTCAGCAGGCACACTGCTGCTCCAACACATTTCCCCAGAGGAGTTAAAGATCCACGTAGTTATTAGCGAGCAGTGCTGAGGGGACTGTCGGAGACTTCATCTCCACGCTGCGCAAAGTGTGTGCTACCAACAGCGCACTGTGCTGGCCTGGAGACAGCTTTCTCCTTTTCGAGGCTAAGCAAAACAAATGGTATTAATCAATGGGTACTAACTAACCTAATTATTATGTTTTTCTTGCAATTGCATTTGTTCATTAAAAAAAGTTCATACTGAAATGGATAAAGGTTTGTGTCACTCAAACATATCTGGAACTATTAACTATTTGCCTGAAACTAGATCATTTTATCAATTCCTCTCATGAAACATGGCAGCATTCTAATTAAATACTTCGTGTATGTTGCATAAAATCCCAAATATTTTTACTACCTCATTTATGTAAATATTTACATGTAGAGATGAAATCATACACAAACTGCCCGACTGAATGGCACGCTCAAAGAATCTTCCCTTTGTACACAACTAACAAAGCATAACACAAGATTGCGAGTAGTTAATATTCGGGAGTTAAAAAATTCAAATAAAATTTCGGTATATGGATTCCACTGTGGTCGTAAAGAAAATTAACCAACTACCAGGTCTAGTTATAGGTATTGGTATCAGAGATGTTTACAAACAAAACAAAACAAGTTATAATTTGCTATATATTGCACTGGGGCCATTAAAATGATTGAATATCTGTATTTTTTTCACTGTTTGACTCCAAGATGTGCTGAGTGGTCGATGGGAAGAGAATTGAAAGAAACGAAGACTGAGAAATTTTATTTAAAGATCGTTTTACTTACCCTCCAGAGCATCTTCCCACCGACATTTTATATAACATTCAACAAACACATTTGCAAGAAGAGTAGACTGGTTACCTGTAACTCGGAATTCATCGCGCATACTGCGATTGGAAAATCTGTGAATTGTAAACAGATGGTCTCTCCTGCTGGAGAGGGCGTATCCCCACGTTATTGCGGTATTGTTACGTAAATTCCAGATCAGCCACCCCGATATTGCTCTCGTACAATCTCCGTGCTATGTATCACATCCGTTTGTCTATAGTTACTTTATAAATACCTCTCGCTTTGGGTTCAGCGACATTATAAGTTTTACCATCAGTCGGTAAATTACACGGAAAAGCGCTAAGCCCATAGAGAATTTTGAGGCCTGACTTCACACGTTTCTTTGTCGAACATCTACGCTGGCACAGGACCGGACTTCCCAACTTCTATTCTCAGTTGGTGATCAACAAACCCAATGATGTTACGTGCTATTTGGCATATTATTTTTTCAAAAAATGGATGAATAATGTTAATAGGTCATAACAAGACTCAATAATAATGATACTAGATAAAAGAAACCAAACAATTTGGTCAACTATTATTAATTTATTTTGGGGTAAGACACCGTGATTAGAGTATCTGTTTCTACGTATTAATGTGTCTGTTTATTTACCGTTCCATGCAAAAGCTTTTTATAGGAATTGATTAAATTAATAAAAATTATTATAGTAAAATTGGTACTTGTAATTATTGAATAAAAAAAATACAATAATATTATGGCACTGAACGGAAAATCAGAAAAAAAATCTCTAACAAGGGTAAGTCACATACCGTTAGAAGTGAATGGAACATGTATCGTTAGCAGCTGCTAGCTAAAACAGTGACCCAGAGGGAAAAAATCATGGCCCTATAAATATTTATGGTATTCATGGGCAGTTCTGTAAATCAATACATCCTGATCTGGTTTTCCATGGTTTTCCCAGATCACTCCACGCGAATGCTGGGATGGTTCCTCACAATAGCCCATGGGAGCCTCCTGCCATATACCTTATATCCCTTCCAAACCATCACCCTTTTCAATAGGTGCAATGCACCCTCCGCCACACACTTTTAGTGAATCGCGGAGTAATAATAATAATACGTTACTGGTACATTGGACAAACCCTATGTGATGAGCTTTACTTCCGAAAGCAAAGAGTTTTGTTTCAGTGATGTGATAATAGTATTAGATGAAAATCTAATAAAAAATGGAAATGAATAATTTTTTGCACACAATTATTGAGGTAATTTTTTTTTATTGAATATCCGTTATTGTTTCTTTCGAACATGA
The DNA here is from genome assembly GCA_031002005.1 of Vandiemenella viatica. Lineage (NCBI taxonomy): Eukaryota > Metazoa > Arthropoda > Insecta > Orthoptera > Morabidae > Vandiemenella > Vandiemenella viatica. Next base: position 340,033,214 of record JARYHS010008074.1, on the reverse strand, counting down.
TAAAATGTATTTATATTGTAACTGGTTACTACTTTCTTTAACAGAAAATGACGCAATGTCAACTTACTTTCATGCAAAGAAGCAAATTTTCCCTCATTCTGTCCAGATTAAAGTAGACAGGATGTGTTTGAGTTATGGATCAAATACCACAACACGATGCAGATTTCTTCTATTAATTTACCTTCATATCCTCCATTCTTTCAAAATATTTGTTTTGGTTGAAGGCTGACGGACATCTTTGTAAAACATATGACTGAGAGCTTGTGATATGTTTTTATTAAATAAAGTACGCTACAACGTTGTCTGTCCACTGCAGAATAACACCCTTATGTTAACTGAAGGGTCGCGAAGTTTAGTTTACGATGTTAGGATAAAAACTTATAAAACTTAAATGTGAAATGAAGAGAAATTTAATTACAGATAATTGTAGAAATATGTAATATCAACTATTGAAATATGTTATCAATAGTATTAGTAAGCAGTAGTAAGTAAGTAGTAGTACTGTCAGAATGTCAGACATTTTCAACGTAGTTGTTACGCCAATAACTGTTATTGTTATTTTCTCTTAGAAAAATTTCACATCTCATTATTTATTTGTGGACTTCAAGCATAGTTATTAAATAAGTAAGCCTAGATACATGGTTAATCGAAGCTCAAAAAATGAATTCTCATAAGGACCAGGTCAAAATTGAATGCTGAATGACAACGTTTTTATAAAATCAAATAGCTCATCATCGCTGAAAACATTTAAAAAAGTTGGAGGTAGTTACAAATTATAAAAGCAAGTTAATATAGAAACATATTAAATGATGTTTGTGAAAATTTCATTACCAATAGTGAATGCTGGTAATCCTACGGAACTTACTGAACAAGCAAAAACTGCAATTCTGTTGTCCATGTGTCACTATCTTGACTGTCGCATTTCGCAGCCAAACGAATGGTGCAGCGTGGATATAAAACTGTTAACGGCTGATTACTCCTGTTGACAACGAAGGGTTTGGTATCATCAAACGACAAAATTTTATCGTCGTGCAACCCGTCGGGTGTATTATTAAACCTCAACATTGCTGTTTGTACGACGAAAGACGACAGGGTAGTCACGCCTTGTTGAGTACGTGGAAACCGGCGAAACTTGGACTATAAAGCATTGTAGATAATAACCAATGGTGTGGTGGTTTTCTATAGGCACAGTTAACTAACTTTTCGAGATTCCGCGATAAATGCTTTTAGTGCGAAAAAGATTTGTCATTCTCGGCGTTATATTAGATGTTTGAAGTTTCTTTGGGAAAAAACAAGCGATTTCATTTGATACAAAACGAGGAAATTCCAACTGTCATAGCAAAGGCACTGATATTATGGAAGCAGACGTCATACTGTTTGCTCTGAGCGCTTTCGGTGCGACAATCTCGGAGCGCATTTTACAGGGGAGTTGAAAACTTCGTCACACAAATGAACATTTTTCCTGAGCTGTATGTTCACCACAAACAGTTCTGCGGTGGTATTATTAGCAGACCTGTAACATTCATATAACGTAAACGATTAAGAACTAATAAATAAAAATAGTTGTTAAATTGAGTCTTTTGCTAGCAACAAAATTAACTAAAATGAATTAGACGAATCACTTGTAAGTTAAATTCTAAATTGTACATTATTATTACTACCAACTTCAACTAATTATTGAAGAAGTCGAGCGTCAGTCTAAGAAACATTTAAAAAAGATATACATTTTCGCAAAACCACTCTTCCCAGAGTCATATAAGCTACCACAGTTCATTTGAATTTTACCGTCTGAAGCATATCCTCCTGGCTCCAGAATTCGAGCTCCATATACCAGACAAAAACAATTGAGTTTTAATAGAATACGCAGATAACAAGAAATTTAATGGCACAAACACGTGCTTCTCTGCCATTTATTTTTAGTTTTATTTGGAGTAAAATTCAAATCTTCTTGCTCTAAATTGGTATCTTCATACTGATAACATTAATCTAATAAGGCTGAGAATCCATAGTGAAATATCCCTCATGAATCATATCATAAATTATATAATTGTTATAAAGATAAACAAAACTAACAGAAAAGATTAAAATGTACGGCACTTAAACAAACAAAAACGTCTGAAATATGCATAATAACCAAAATAGATAAGCTGACATTAGATGCTTTCACACGACCACAACTTTTTTTTTGTATTGCTTTGTTCTCTCTTTTACAAACAAATAAACAGACCACGTTAGCACGTACGGGTTGCAAGCTGTGGGAGTAGCGTCGTCGAGATAGCGCGGAGAGCACGCGGCGTGGAGCGGGAGATAGGTCGGTAACGTGTTTAGAGGGTGAGAGCAAACTTGGGCCGCCCGGTGAACAGTTAGCGTGCGCTGCGGTGCGGCCTAGTTTGCGGCGCAAGCACAACAGGGGGGAAGCCCTCCTGGGTGAATACATAGGCATCTTGTTTAGTAAAGTAACTTATTTTCAGAGATAATCAACGGTAACTGTGATAAATATGAAAAAGATATAATTAACGACTATACACATACCGCAGAGTTTCAGTATTATGAAGAGACTTTTATGTTACTCTGAAATTGAGGATGCTGCTTTATACATGACCGGTATGTATACCCTTATGGCAGAGGGAAGTTAAAAGGAAAAGCTACAAAAACTAAGCACAATCTGGTAGCAGTTAATATATATACATATATTAAAAAAATGAAATGCACATTTCATGGCGATAATATTATTTTGTGCTGTTGCAAACACAATAATTTCTTATAAATTAAGGATTTAACTCGATCGTTTGAAGTACTCCAAGGACATTCCATGGCTTTGATTTCACGTTAAACTGTAGACAGAATTCGTGGCAAATAGAAAGCAAGACCAAACGAATTTACTGTAGTGTTGACACAACACCTTATCTTGTAATTATATGGGAACTCTTTTTTTTGGCGGTAAAATTGCTTCCTAAAAATATTTCGATCACGCGTGCAATATGCCTCTAGCCTACGGTGGAATTTTCAAAGAAAAAAATATGTTATATCCAATAATCACAGATGATACTGTCAAATACAAACGTGAAAAATTACTAAAGATAGCTTTTTAAACACGTCGAGATTAGACGTCGCTGATTTTAAAGTATTATTGTATGTTTTAGTGTGAATTATTGTCGAAGAAGCAATCTTTACTCGAGATGATAAATTTGCTTACGTTAATGAAAGATAGCAAAGCAAACTATAATTAATGCATGCCTTGTTGAGATGGGATACGTTATCAGGAATACGAAAAACAAAAGTCTATTTGAGGCCGTGTATGGAGTACACTCTATGGAATCAGTATAAAAGTAGTGACTAAAAGTATTAAGCAAGCTGAACGGAAAGCTATTCTTATTTCATTTATTGCCATAGTAGATCATACTTTCGATCTAAAACAGTAATTGTTGTAATCGAATGATAGTGCTTATTTCCAAGAGGTATTTAGAAACAAGTGAGTAGCTTCTAAACTGTGTTGTGGTGCATCGTGACATCTAAACTTTGAAAAACGAAAAAGCTGTCTACAAATTATGAGTTTAGGAGTCATTGAGTTCCTCGTAGGTGTTAGAATAATTTGATCCCTGAATTACACATGTACATTAATAGATGTGGTAACATTTTTTCACCAAAAAATGTTTTACGAATATTGCAGGATCATCTTACAACTTGAGTATCATTGCCTTTTGTTTTACTTTTGCTTGTGCTGCCGGTGCCAAAAAGAAACAAGAAAACATATATAATCGTTTTTCACTAGAATTACGTCTGACCACGACTCCAATGAGATTTCGCTGATTCAGATCAAAATATTTGCGACAAACGATATCGGGGAGAATTACAAATCTTACAAACGTCCGAAGGTGAATTTAATTTTAATGGAAGAGATATTACTGTTATCACGGTGTTATCAGTGGTAATAGCCAAGTTAGAAATAGGCTGAATGTTTAGTGGAAAAAAAAATCAAAATAAAATCAAATTACTGTAATAACAGAGTTGAGAAGCCACAAATAATGCGAGTGGTAGCTAATGGACATGTTTGGAGTTGGCCAGATAGATACGCGATCTGACGTAGCCGAGATGGAATTAAACAGACCGGTTGCTGAGTGGGCGCTTCTCCTGGCTTTGTGCCCTGTGCTGCCAATAACGTGTTTGTCGAACTGAATTGCTGCTGCAGCTTACGAGGGCTACAGCCAATTGGGAGTTTGTAGAGTCAGGCGTAGGTTGGCAAACTTGCCACTGACTCTGTCGGGTCAGCAGGCTCGAGAAACTCCGTCGGTTTAACTGACTTCAGCCGTCTTACGGCTTTGATATTAGTTTCAGGACGGCTCCTCAAGACGATCAAACCGAGCGGTACGAAACAAACCGTAGGAGAAAAGTATAATGTTTACCCATGTCAATGTATTATCTTAGATGAAAGATGGCTGTGCGAACAGTCGAAGAGAATGAACAAATCAGTATGGAAAATTTCTGATTTAATGTTTAATTTCAGAGCGAGGACAGCTAGATTCTAGATTGTGACACAGGTGCGAGACAAATATGTGACGGAGTTTAACTTAGCTATAGGTTACTGATTATTGGTTTTGTACAGTTATTTTTCGTATTTTTATAGATTTTTAAAAAGAATAAAACACTGCAAGTGGAGGCTGTTAAAAATAGTAAATGCAAATTGTAGCTGCATGTTTGTCAAATATCATACGCTGTACTATTTGAACAGTTATTATTATTTTTATTCATGTAACCCAAGAAGTTCAGAAATCATCCTACCATTCAAAGGGAGAATGTTCTAGTTGCCATGTAAAAATGAATTGCAGATAGCTAGAAGTTGATTTGAATCATGGACCAAATATAAATAGAGATACACATCTGTCGGAAACCTTGCTTACAGAACATCGTATGTATTTGAACCCAATAGGTTTAATTATTAAATTTTGTTTAGTGCTTTATATTAATGTTTTAATTAAAAATTTCTCTTAGTGTTGCACGTGCGTGTAAATATTCCTTTATTACACATGTATTCTACAGCTACATTAATGGTTTTAATTTTTACACCAAAATTACTGAATTTTGTGAGTTTCCTCAACTTCTACCTCAAAAACGAAAGTTTAACAACGGAATAACGCAATCAGAATAGCGAAGACGTAGCAACCACAAAGGTATATTGTTTTGTTCGGTCTCGTAAATTTTTTATTCCTGACGCCAGAGGTTGATAGGACGACAAAGAGCAGTAGCTTTATAAAAAATGCATATAACAGTAAAAGATTTGCTCGTATAATAAATGAACAACCTAAAGAAAAAGAAAGCCATGCGCAAGGAAAGAGAGGAAATATCAGTCATAAAATTTAAGAATAAAGTGCGTGATAACGAAAGAGGAGTATTTCATTAACAAAATGATTCACAAGGTAAAATACTATTTCTCCAGTGCAGGCGATAGTTATTTGTCATAATCTTACAGCCAAGCATCATAAAGAACTCAACTTTTTAAGTGTGAATTAATAACTTTTAAATGCTCTTCAAGAAGACTGAGAGAATGTGTTGGATATAAGGTACTTAAGAAATATCTGATGTGTTTTCATTTACAATTGGCATACAAAAATAAATTTAAATGCAAAAGTCGGATGGGACCATTTTATTAAAAGTGACCGTAAGGTTTTCACGCGAATGCATCTTTTCTTTTATCGTTATATTTTTAAGATGTATCTTGAAATAAAGCATATATTCCACAAAAATGGTTTCATTTATATTGGATTTGGTAGGAATTTATCTGGTAAGTCTTGCTAATGGCGTCGATTTTGATTTTTGTAGTATTGCTAAAACAAAGAAATATTCTGATAATACTATATAATTCGCTTAAATTTCTACAAAGTGATATTAAATATTTATTGATCCTGTCGCTTGTAAATGAAACTGGTTGATCTAGCTTATAGATTGACACTATTTTGTATTATCTGACTTACAGCGAAAATATGAAGTCAACTGGCAAACCAAAGACATCTCACTTCAGTGAAACGGATAGGGGAGGCAGCAGGAGTATGTTTATGATGCCGAATTCTGATGCTCTACCGTAATCTTTTGATTATCTCTGTTTGTCGCTGAACTTTCAAGGTCGTCTCATTCCAAGTAATGGCTGAGCCTACACACGTATTTATGATAAATAGTAATTTTAGTTGACATATAGCACGTAACAGATTAGCACCGCCATTTAAAAACGCCATTATTCAACTGTATTCAGATCTCAGTCGCTTTACAGAAATGTATTTTGATTTTCTTTGTACTGTTGCAGGAATTAATTTTTCCGTTGTGTGCTGTGTTATAAAAGTATATAAATTCATTACTTTAATCCTAATATGATACAATGAATTTCTATCACCGTTTTAAAGCTGTTACCTAAACTATAATATGAATGCATGTCTAATTAAACTATATAAATAATTTATAAATAAATTTCTCAAGTACGAAACGACAAATGTCAAAGCTTTTATGAATATATTATGGTATAAGATCAATTGATAAAGTATAATATTAATCTTCAAGTTCTTCTAATCAAATCACCATCATCATGAAGTATCTTAGAAAGAAATAGAAATTTGAATCATGTTGAACACAACCAATTGATACCCGAGTTTTCAAAATATACAGGTGATTTAAATTGTTGATTACAGTTGGTAATCCCCAAATTACAGGTGATTTAAATTGTTGATTACAGTTGGAAATCCCCATACAGCAAATTTTATATACCTCTAATTTCTTTATTCTTGGAGACTTACTCTTCCTCTCCTAGCGGGAATATGTGTGTATTCCGATTAACTGCTGGTGTTTGTATAAAAGACTACTTTTTGATTGTGCTCATGAAAATTTTATTTTGGTGTCTAATTCTTTTCATATCAACTAAACAGTATTTTTTTTTAGGATACTATTCTCAGAATCTACAATCTAAACTAAAAAATGACAAGAAGTTCTTTTAACAGTATCTGAGCATGAAGTATGCGTAAATAAAATACGTTAGTACCTTTTAGGCTGCAATTATAAACGCAATGGTTCAGTAGTTGTTGATTCTCACGCAACATGAATTTAGCCATTTATAGAACCATGTTTTCAGATTCTTCTCACAAGGCCAGATCGCTCCTACAAGTGAAATATTATCTCTGGCGCTTGGCTGATGGACGGTCTCAACTCTATATCGACAAGTAATTCAATACAGAACTTCTTCATCGCGCCTTGGGAGAGATGGTTCCTTCTGGATTTCTCAGGATATATATCTCGGAACGGCAACCCAGCTAAACGCAATTATTAAGCTATGTTACAGTCTTCAAATTTCATTACCCACATCAGATCTCGCAGAAATATTAAACTTTTTTAATTCTTCATTTTGTTGCACACGTTTGAGTGAAATAATATAAACAATGTGAAACCGGAAAACAAGGTAACTAGTTCTGGACAACTAACAAATACTTTCATAACATTACTCTCCGGTTTTCGAAAAGGAGAGTGATGATTCTGTGAAAATGAATTTAAACGTACCTGCGTGGCTTATTTTGGAAAGGATTTTTTTTTTTTTAAAAAAAATGTAATTTAGCACATCATCTTTTAACACATTGTTATGAAAATAAGTAATGCATAAATATTTTCGCACTTATTTGGGTCCACTAATGATGAATGTAAAACGTCGATGTCAGGTAATTTAGAAATTATATTTAGCTTCATACTCAAAATGCAATACTGAAATTTCATCATGAAGGAGTAATATAAAAAAAATACTGTTACCGTGAGTGAAAAGTAACTGCAGTAATTAAATTTTTTTATTACAGGTTTCTAAAAATTATTTATAAATATTTACTTCTGTTGATTGAAAAATTATTTCAAAAATTATAAACATATTCTCCCATCAATTTTTAATAATTTACGGTTGGAATTCTTTCAATACGCTAAGTTAACTGTTCATTTTCTTGATTTTGATGCACTTACGTCACATGAATGTCTTCAAATAACTTTTGCTATTTTCTTGATGTCGTTTCTTTGGTGAATCATCTCATATTGTTCTTTGTTGTAGTCAGCTAAACTGCCTGAAAAATCAATGTACGTGTACATAAAATTAAGTTTTAAACTTATATTAGTACCTAACAACTTACTTTTAAACTTTTTTGTTCCAAAAAGATTTTTCCAAACATTTTCAATTAATATAATAATAACATATGACTGACATTTCATATATTTGCGGATTTGAGAATTAAAAAAAATGCCCTCTTTGAGTATGTGTTTGACCACCTTAACAAGCCTTATTGTAAAGCACTGCAAACAAGCGCATACCTTTGGAGGATCCTCTGCGAATTACTCCAATAAACGTAGAATAATTTTTGTCTTTTTACAAGTGGCTAATGGAAATAGTTTTTTTATCAAAACAAGCGTTTTTACTGTCAGAAAGCAGGGTTAGGGGGCGTCCATTAATTACGTGGGGTGTTTTTCGGAAATCCGGACCTCCTTTCTTATCCAGCGGTGAGACCTGGTGGGACCTCGTCCCCTCCCCCCCCCTTTTGGTGAGGTGAGATCTCTAGGGATCGTCCCCTCCACCCTTGCTGAATACCTTATGATTTGGGATAACTTTTTCTTTTTTTTTAGCTCCCCTGTTTTGTAAGGGCGGTGAGAATCTGACCCCCCCCCCCCCAATAATGATGTCGCAAGTAGTTGTGAGACCGTTCTTTTAGCTCTAATGTTCTTATAAAGATGACGTGAGATTTTTGCCGACTCCCCCCCCCCCTTTTTGGTGAGATTTCGCCGGACCCCTCCTCCCTATTTCACCTCACGTAATTAATGGACGCTCCTTTATGAACAGACATTCACATTACTGCCAACCGGAACACTTACAGCACAGATTTATTCGCAGTATAATGGTAATAAGTGTAAATATATTCTGGAGTCTACCCAAAAACTGTTTGCGGTGGAGAAAAATTTACAACAAATTTGGTACCAGCTCCAAGGATAAATACTTATTTCAAAATATCAGACACCATGAGCAGGGTAATGGTTATTTGTTTTTCCACATACTCTACTGCAAATAATTCTAAAGAAGAGGGAAAACTTTGTATTGCAAGTTTGGAACAGCTCTTTGGAAAGTTGCGTCGACCATTTTATACGTATCCACGATTATTATTAAGAATGTGTTCCCACTATGTTCCTATTGTGAGGACCTTTATATGTAAAGGTCTGAATGAAATTTCCTACTAATGCATGTTTGGAAGTGAAAAATATTTATATTCTTCTAGTATTTCGCGACTGTGGACTGAACTAACCATGCTTCAGAGGAGGTTTGTATTTATACTATTAACTAGTAATCATACGTAATGATTTTATTAATATTTTTGAAGTAATTATATTTATGAATGACGGTAGCTGGAAACTGCTTCTTGTTAGAAAATAACGTGAACATTCACTGTGGATGCAAATCTTTCAGTACGTTATCACACAAGCATCGCAAAACTAATAGATCAATTGACGATATATTCTTATTAGATGGCACATTCATTTAGCTAATTTGAATCATAATATTTGATGATTAATTTTTCCTTTTGCATGAATATTCAATAATGAAATTTTAATATCCTGAGAAATAAATAGAAGTGTTGTGAAAAGCTGCGTTGGCTTCCTGTCTTCAGCAATTTCATGCACTTATTTCGGAATTAAAATATTACAATTCAACCATTATTCTGCTGCTTCTTTTAATCTTAACTCCATTTCTTATTAACGCACGTATGGATATATAACTTATCACTTAAAATTGTGATTTCGAATACTGGATAAGAATTGAGCTACTTGGTTTTTATTCATGTTTACCATTCGATAAACAAAACGTATGTACACACCATGTAGCTAGAGAGACAGCTGTAAGGTTGCATGTTGTTGTGAAGCAAGACTCCTCCATGGTTGACTAATACCCTGGCCTCACGTTGCATGGGTCAGTGTCCGACACCAAGCTATAGTACAGTACAGTGATGTTGAGGTATTCACGTAGTCAGTAAGGTTCCCAGAACTGTTCCCGATGGAACATGTTGCACCAGCTCTGAGGTCAACCCGACCCAGTGCCAGTATCTAAGTTATTAAGAACCAACTTACCTGAGGAGAAGATACAGCGGCATTATGATACCCTTCCCAAACGAAGTAGAACATGGATGCAGGCCACAGGGGATACAACGTCCTACTGATAAGTGGGCTCATTCTTCCACGTACTTTGTAAATTTGACTCGATTTTGTAATCACTGAAAAAAGTCGCTTAGTCCCCCGGCACATGAAGTTTAAATCCGTTTCCTTCTCCCCTTCTCGGTGCTTCACTTTTAATGTCAGCCAGTGTATGTATATTTTCAATAATTTGTGGCATAGTAGTGGGGCAGATATACGTAGCTCCAGTACTAACGCCACATTCCAGCAATTCTTTCGAACTTAATTTGAACATAACGTTTTTATGGTTTATTACAGATTTTTACAAATGTTATGAATAACGTTCAGTAGTATGTTTTAGGTCACTCTATACAGAGTAAGTTTTAGAAAAAAAAAATCAGATATAATAAAAGCTTTCTGTTTTAGCGAAAGGGACTATAACACAAAGATTTATGATTAATTTTTAGAAGAAGTAAAAGAGATAATGAATTTTTCTCTTCTTCTCAGAATAGTTGCATAATGGGTTAGCAAGATACTTCTCACGAAGGAATCGCGGCGACGTTTATCAGCCAAATCCTGAAGATATACTGGTTCTCTTTTTTTTTTTTATCGAGGCTGATAATTTTATTCAGAACATTTAATCAATCGTTAAATTTTAGATACATCAGCTTATATGAGCAAATAACGGTTACATTCACCAAACGATGTATTTTTCGAAAATCGTTCACAACCAGAAAAGGAACATAATAATGACTGATTTGGGTGTACATGTAAATCTAGAAAATAATGTATAGCGCTCCACTTAAAACTCATTTTTAGATTCCACTTCATGAGGAAAGATACGACTGCATCTTGATAACTGAGATGGAAATCTGGTGGAGCACTGTTGCTGTAGCTTTCTTTTTCTTTTGCTGCAGCTTGCTCACTAATCATTGAATACCATTTGTTGTTTTGATAGTGTTAACGCGAAAGCGGTATTGAAATACACTTACGTGGTACGTACAGTCCAGCACATGTTGGCAAAGTCGAATTTCACCAATTATAGTTATGCACCTTGTAAGTAAATTTATTAAATATTTGGTCCCTTCACTCATTTACACTATATGTGTCAGGTATATATTCTTTAAAATTAAAATCCTCAAGCTAATTTTTCAAACTTATAAACTGTTTATTTTCTTGTCGCTCTGATCACATCCCTCTGTGACAAGATCACTGAACCTATGAGGCTATCTTCATGACTAACAATCATTGACTGACTGGATATCTATCGCTGATTTTTTTTTCATGATAGTTCCCTCCAATCAGGGCATCGTCGCCTGTAACATATTGACCCGTTTAGGCTAGTAATTCTTGCCAGTTACTTTTTGTGATAATCTAAGGGTCCAGCGGAATTTTCATGTGGAAACTTACTTTCAAATTTTTCCCCTAACGGCTGGAGGAGGACAAATGTGTTCACTTCCAGCATGTTTAGGATGTTAAGGCCTGGTCGGCAAAAAGTGTCGAGATAGCCGCTGGCATTGTTTTGATAATCAATACTAATAAAAGAGTAGGTCTGTTCATCGTGTAACAGTGTCAGTAACACCGACGTCACTCACCCTGGCATAGTTACATCAATATCCGCCAGAGGTGTTACTGCGTAGTACAGGTTATGAGTGTTACTTAATAACGGTTGAATTCAATTAAACATCCGCGGAAAAATGAATCACCAAAACACTGAGAGGAAAGTATGTATTGCGTTTAATTTTACTTATTAATTATTTACATATTATTATTATCTTTCTATTTATTTAGATTCAATTGGTGTAAATATTCTTTTGCCCACAGAAACGTAACATAAAACCTCCAACTTTAGAGTAACACTATTAAAATTTACCCTTGGTCGGAATTACAGTTAGAATTTGACTTTACAGAGGATGGTAAGATGAATTTAAGGTTTTTTTCGTGAATACCATGTTACTGAAAATCATTCTTCATGCCTGTGAAAACAGTTCCACATTTATCGCAATCTATGCAACCTGGACCAGAACTGAAACTAATATTACGCGAAATAACGTAAGTTGTTGAGATTTAATTTTAATTTTAATTTCATTTGAATTCACTGACACCATATTACTGAGGTCGTTATTTCTGTTTGTGGTTACAGCGTAAGGCACGGGGAATTGCATTGAGATTTGTTTTATATCAATTCTGTTAGTTAAGCAACTGCGAAAAAATGACTTGCCAGGACACCACGTTCAACACGTCATTTTTGACGGTATTTGAGGTTAGTCACTGATCTGGATTTACCATGGTTTCCCAGATCGCTCCAGCCGAGTGCCCGGATGGTTCCTCAAAGTCATATCCCGTATATCCCTTCCAAACTATCACACATTCGGACAGGTGCAATGCACCCTCCGCCTCCCACTTTCAGTGGATCGTGGAGTAATAATAACAATAATAATGACACTGAAACTGAGGTCGGCTGGTGCGTTCGTAATAGTACAAACTGACATGTATAACACATCTCTCACTGGCGTTATGATGTGAGGGAATTCGAAATTCTCTTGATGATAAAAATTGTTTGAAACCAAGTAAGTGTAAATAAATAACAGTATATTGTGGTTAACTTTATTGTCAGAGAAGTCGGAAAAAGAATAAATTATGGGAGGTCTTTAACTATAGTGCACTGAAGAAAGTCCATATAAATGTTGTAACCGTTTGGGGAATGATCGTACGTCCTTGAGTGATCGCAGCAACCCCTGCGGTTTCATCCGCAATACAAATGATTTTGCATACGTCGACGACTGATAGGCAGGCTCGCTCCCGTCAATCGGTGTACAAAAAGGCCACAGAACAGTAAAAAAAATTTCTGTGCCATTAATCAAGTTACTTTTTTTAAAAGAAGTTATTTGGAGAAAACCGTATTAAAATTGTTCATATCTTACTATAACGTATGTCTAATACTTTTAAAATTGACCTGAATAACGGTCCGATAATCGGGGGACATATTTTTTTTATTTTTGATCAATGATAACTTACATCTCGATTGGTACAGTAATAAAAATACAATTTTAATGGCACTTCAGTTTTACCAATTCACCTCGATATTTCCATTTGAACATATTTAAGAGTACATCGCTCTATTCCACTACAAAAACTACTACCAATATTTTTGGTTGACTTGTTTGATTGCTCAATTCATAATCAATTTAAGTTGGATTTTCTGACAGCTGATAATTATAAGCTATAAAATAGTCAACAACAGCAAAGGGAAAGAAGATTACTGTGAAACTTTTTCAGAGTAATGTTTTATGGTAATATGAAATAATCCTTTGCAAATGGAAAAAATTAAAATTGCATGTAGAACATTCAGCAATCGGGTATAGACGATTGAAATGTTTGTGTAACTGACTGAACCGATTTTTAACTTTCCGTAGCAAAGTATAAGCTAAAAAGACAAAAGCTGTTTCGAATAAAACGAAAATTTCAATACTACAGTCGAGGCTAACACATGCGACAGCTACCGAGAGTGGTGGTGAAACGGTTAGCGTTCTGGCCTCGCATTCGGGAGGACGGTTCGAATCCCCGTCCGGTTATCCAGAATTGGGTTTTCCATGATTTCCCAAATCACTCCAGGCAAATGCCGGGATGCTTCCTTCAAAAGGCCATGGCTGAATTCCTTCCCATTCCTTGCCTCCCATCCTTTTCCGTTTCTAAAGACCTCGCTGTTAAGAGACGTTTAACAGTTAAAAAGAAAAAAATGTGACAGCTGAATTTCGACTGATTTTTGTACGACATTAAGCTCTCTGGGAAGACTTTTGCCACATGTGAGGCATTCTTGAGGAAGAAATTAAATACTAAGGGTGAAATCTTCGTAAAATTTTAGGTCACATCTTTCTTTCAAGTTTACCATAAAACAGTAAGTTATAGTTCCTATACTTTTGAATAGTAGTTTCATCAATATTTTAGAAACATAATGATTTCAGGTACGTTGAAGTATCCAGACTGTTGCGACATATTCCACGAATATGTATCACAATTTAGATAATTTTTGCAGTTGGAAGAAAACGTGCTCTAATCTCGATATATCGGTTTTCCACCACTTCCATGAATTGAGGGTCTTGACCTTGTGTCTAAAATCCAATTACTTGGAAGTCTACGAAAATGACGATTGCAGGATAATGAATACGCGATATTCGAATAGAAGGAAAACGTAGCTAACTAAAATAGTTCTGACCGGATATCCCTGCTGGAATTGTAGTAGTCTATCTTCACCCCCACATGTTATAACAAAATGACCAGTGATGCCTCTCGTTCCACCTCTGAAACATGACAATCTTATTACTGCACATTACCTGTTATGTTATCTTCTTGATTGGTATTAACCTTTTCTTAATCTTGAGTCTTGATAGCTGCAATTAAGAGTGGCAGGTACAACTTCACTACAAATGACAAGTTGGCAATTGGAATTACTTCTTGTATTCCAGAGATTATTGATCCAAAAATGGAATTATATTAAAGGCTTCTAATTAGAACAGATAGTATCATAAATAAGTTTTCTGCTTAATTACGATTATAAGTGCCGTATTCTCTCAGACCTAATTACGTCAGTATGTTATCAGTTAAACTTGCATCCAACTAATTAGATGACTGCCAAACGGAGGCTTTTAAAAAACAATCGTACATTCGGGATGCCCTGGAGATACAGTATCTCTACAAGACGTGAAACGGGAAAAAATTACTTATTTCTTAGATAACAACATACTATTTGCGAATACTCTCATTTGAAATGTACCAAAAAAGTGATTACAGAATTTTAAAACTTTACAAGATCTTAAAATAAAATAACCAAACTGAAATGTACACAGACGGAAAAAAAAATCCCAACACCAAGAAAAAATTATTGTAGAGTAATGAAATTTGGACAATGCATTTGTCAAGTTAACATGTTTAATTGATTAAATTTTCAAGATCACAGGTTAATTTAAGCTCAAGAAAATGCATTTCAAATGTGAAATACTGTTAAATTAATAGCCGGTGTAACCTCCAGAATTTTGAATGCAAGCCTGCAAACGTGAATGCATTGTGTCATACAGGTTTCGAATGTCACTTTGTGGTATGGAGTTCCATGCTTGTTGTACTTGTGCTGTCAATACTGGGACGGTCAGTGCTGGCTGTGGATGATGCTGGAGTTGTCGTCCAATGATATCCCATACGTGTTCAATTGGAGACAGATCTGGTGATCTCGCAGGCCAAGGTAACATGTCGACACTCTGTAGAGCAGGTTGCGAGACAACAGCGGTATGAGGGCGAGCGTTATCCTGTTGAAAAACTCCCCCTTGAATGCTGTTCATGAATGGCAGCACTACAGGTTGAATTACCAGACTGACGTACAAATTTGCAGTCAGTGTGTTTGGTATAACCACAAGAGTGCTCCTGCTGTCATAGGAAATTGCTCCCCAGACCATGACTCCAGCCCTGTAGCGTGCATTCCACTGACTACAAGCCATCGCCGTTTGCGACTCCAGTGGTGTCAAGCCAGAGCTCATTGGAGGACGGAGTGGAGATCTGTTGTGTTTTCTGATGAAAGCAGGTTCTGCCTTGGTGCCAGTGATGGCCGAGTGTTGGTCAGAAGGAGGCCAGGGGAACGCCTGCAACCAAACTGTCTGCGGCCTAGACACACTGGACCTACACCTGGAGTCATGGTCTGGGGAGCAATTTCCTATGACAGCAGGAGCACTCTTGTGGTTATACCAAACACACTGACTGCAAATTTGTACGTCAGTCTGGTAATTCAACCTGTAGTGCTGCCATTCATGAACAGCATTCAAGGGGGAGTTTTTCAACAGGATAACGCTCGCCCTCATACCGCTGTTGTCTCGCAACGTGCTCTACAGAGTGTCGACATGTTACCTTGGCCTGCGAGATCACCAGATCTGTCTCCAATTGAACACGTATGGGATATCATTGGACGACAACTCCAGCATCATCCACAGCCAGCACTGACCGTCCCAGTATTGACAGCACAAGTACAACAAGCATGGAACTCCATACCACAAAGTGACATTCGAAACCTGTATGACACAATGCATTCACGTTTGCAGGCTTGCATTCAAAATTCTGGAGGTTACACCGGCTATTAATTTAACAGTATTTCACATTTGAAATGCATTTTCTTGAGCTTAAATTAACCTGTGATCTTGAAAATTTAATCAATTAAACATGTTAACTTGACAAATGCATTGTCCAAATTTCATTACTCTACAATAATTTTTTCTTGGTGTTGGGATTTTTTTTTCCGTCTGTGTATTAAAATAAAGTGAACTAAGGTTTCGATCTAGTGTAGTTCCATAAATACTAATAAAACGACTTTAATTTAGAAGAGCCGAGAACGGCTGTTCCGTTACAAAGTCTTACACATTTACCAAGAAGTAAGACAACGAATAAACTTCCAAATACAACTTTTTTTTACAAACCGATTACGTCCTGATCTAACTTTTATTTACTGATGAATCAAGTAATATCTGTTTGTTCTGCCTTCTATGAATTGTCTTAGAAGTGATGTGAAAATTATTACAATATATGTATATGGTAGCAGTCAATTATAATTGGGCTAAACAAACAAACTGATATATTCTTCCCAACAGTTGTGGATGTGGGCTAGTAATGTATCCTATAATTGTGGGCTTTTTACTAATAAACGTTTTTTTGTGTTTCAGGTAAATCTTCTCACTTCCGGTTACACAGCGTAAGTAAATATCCTAAGATAACATAGTTTACAACATTTCTACTCTCTTAATTTTAAATAATCTCATACTGTTTCATAATGACTGAAGTATTTAGCGAATATGACTTTCTTTTTATAACAGTCCTCGGACTCAGCCTATTTATGAAATTTTATCTGTATGTATAGGAAGATGGAAATTTATTAATTGTGAATTTGTATATTTTTGTTGTGATTGATTGTGAATTTTGTGTGTATTCTTCATATAAATTAACATTGTATTATGGAGTGAAATTGTGTAAATGTGTGTAATACGATCAAGGATAGTATTACGTATGAAACAATAATTAAAGGTTTGTAATTGTAAGCACTGATATGAGCTACGGTGTTCGGAGGACAATTTGCGACGGTTGGGACTGGTTTATGTTGATAATTTTGTAAGTAAATGCATGTAAACAGTTTTAAGTTTCATTTCAAGATGTTCTCTAATGGTAGTGAGTGATTTAGTACAATTTGTAATTATTTTTTTTATGGATTTAATTGTTAGAATTCGAGAAAAGTCGGTAGGAACTCTTTGAATTACTCTGGATGTTTCTAAACTGTCTATTTAAGCCTGGCGAACAGAGAGAGTTGTCAGTCAGTAGTTTATGGAAGTGTGTGAGTTTAATCGCTGGAATATTTGTAAGTGTGCAATTTAGAGTCTTTGGAGAAGTTCAATGCTTATATTATCTTAGGAATGACGAAAAATAATAATAATTAAGAATAGCGATTCGTATGTTGCCATGTGGATTAAGTCAAGAACAGTAGTAATCAGTAACTTTTGGGGAAAGGTAAAATCCTCTAGCGACCAAGACATCAACCTGTGGAAGAAGAAGTGAATAAAGGAAAATATCGTTAATTGACGAGAGGACTGAATAGCAAGATTTAATCATTAATCGAAAAGCTTATCATCATCCTGCGTTTGCATATCCGTTAATTGTTGTCAAAATCACGAATATCTTTGTTAATTCACAAAATACGTTATGTTGAATCCTCATGCTGTTTTATGATTCGTATGTGAATTTTAACAAGCCATAAGAATAAAAAGCGATACTTTCAAATGTTATAAAAATTTGATAATAGTTGCATATTATGATCTGGTACCGATTTTTAAACATAGAAGACTTTCAAGTATCAGGTGAAAGACAGTAGAAGAAATAAAACCTTACTTTCTCAAGCAGCACATATGATTGCAAATTATTGTGAAGGAAATCCAAATCCAAAGAGAGCAAAAATTTTTGAACACGAAATTTTGCAGTTTTACCAATTCCAAGTAGCAGCTGTTCCTGAATGCGATCTAATAAGTTTCTGTAGTTTATTTCAAATGTGTACAAGGAAGCAGCGGGAAAATGTGCATAAAAATTGTTATAGCACTACACAGGAAGTATCTGAACATGTAACAGCACAAGGTGAATTATCAGTGTGAATCTGAAAACTTTTATATGACTTTTTAGATTCTGAATGAAATGAAGTACTACTCTCCATGACATTTCTTTTATAATGAGAGCTATGCCTGTCTCTACGCGCGATAACTCTCTTCAAACTAAACACAAAGTCTTCCAATTTTTTAGAGCGAAACCTACGGGTAAAATACAGGTCAGGTCCTTAAATCAGGAAGATTTGATGAAGAGCTTCGACCCTTTCCTAACTCTGCATTATTGTACATGCGCCCGGCCTTCGTTGGTGGACTAGCAGCGGACAGTGATGCTGCAACAAAATCGAGGTTATTGGGAAATGAATTGCCAGAATAATTTTATCAAGTTTGCTTTGCGTAGCTTTTATTTTGAATTAAATACGTCCATTCAGTAAAAGAAAATTACTATAAAATTGGACGGCTAAATAAAAATGTAATAAAATTGTTCTTTACGATTCCCTTATTGTCACTTTTCAGTTTTCACTGCCACGCTGATTAGTAATATTTAGGTATTTACATCAAACATCTGAATTTGGGTTAAGACTACTAAAAGTAAAAAAAAAACATGGCGATTTTTTTGATCAGACTGAATTGAAAGTGAAAATTTAAGTTGATATTTTATTCAGATCAATCTGTTATGACCTTTGACAAAAAAAACGGGAGCTATTCCACATCGGTTACTATATCTAAAACACGGCTGCGAGTTACACCTTTTGTCTCTAATAACGGGAACTTTCTAGACCTGTGACTATACTCAAAAAAAGTCATAGGCTTGCACCTACTTTCTTTCATATTGATGGCGGTAACTTTTTTTTATGCATGATAACTCACTTCAAAGTATGCAGAAAATGTCCAGTTTTTGCAGAGTGAACACTATATGTATAATAAAGGTCAGTATTTTTAATGAGCCAGATCTGGTTAAAGAATCAGGAGTTTCGATCCCTTTTTAAACCGATATTATTGTACACGATAACGTAGGATTTCGGCCTTCGTTGGAGGGCAAGAAGATACCAGAGATGCTATAACGAAAAAAATTTACGAGGTAATGAATTGGAAAATTACTTTAATTAAATTTGCGTTTCGTAGCATTTAATTTTAAAATTAAAATCTTAAATTTAGTTAAGCGCTGGGTGTTAATTACATTTGAAAGACCGTACTGGGACATCGAGTAACATTTCTGCAGTTGATAAACATTACAATTCATCATAAATAGAGGAAAATTTGAACAAGAAGTCAATATAAAAATTTTCCTGTAATTCGATAACTTAACCTCCTAGGTGGTTGATTCTGTATCCAGTTAAACGTCAGAAACCTATTCATACGGTAAGTCACCGTTATGTCTTAGTGCATTACAGTAGCTGCAGGTGACAGGTGGTGGTCACTGCTTATTCATGTTTTACACATTTGTTCGTTTATTATGTGAACCATTACTAACAACAGAAATTAAAGTATGAAAAGTTACAGTGAAGCGGGTCGCCGACACTAAATAGCGATGCTTACCGTGAACAACGTGGATAGATTAGACCGAAGTTATCTTATTAAAATCACCCATTACGTTAGAACTATATCCAAGTCTAAATTGTAGTATTACTCCAGCAAAGACACAAAGTACGGGTGAATCAGAAAGCATTAATTAAGCTGAACACAAAACAAAAACTACCTTAACAAAGGTTTTGTAAGGTGTATGTTGGGATGGGGCTTGGAAGGATATTGGTCAAAGAATTTGTAATAGGGCACAAAAGGAAAAAGTTGACCATAGGCCACGCTGACATTCAATTTTATGCATAAGGGTGTGGAAAAATTTTCTTTGGTCTGTAAGGATGTCAAGGATTGGAATAAATTACCAACGTAAATGATGAATACTGTACAAAAATAAATTTCGTAAATCGCAGAAGTAGACGGAGTAACAAATTAAAAATGAAAGTGTATATGATAATTAGAATAAAAAATATTAAGAAAAGTGTAATTAGATGACTAAGTAAAATGCCACGGGACCTTGCGCTCCATTCCAATTAAATCAAATTCAATTCAAAATGTTTCCATGAGGAAATAGTTTAAAACCATATTAACATTGCTTTCTGCTGGATAAAATATTACAGAAACACTCCCAAACCTAATTTCTTGTAAAGCTGTATAATAGAAGGGACGTAAGAAGGAACGAAAAAAAATCGACGAGTCGGAGTGTAGGATTACTGCCTTAATGAGGCAGGCAGCGCGTACAATTTAAAGAGATTTGAGAGGAGACCTAATTACTGGTTATCTTTTTAGTAAACTAAAAAAATAAATCGTCGGTGTCACTGCAACGACGTGAAATTTGTTTGAGGTAAGCTGTTTTCATATAGTTTCAGTGATATTCGAAGATATACTTTAGAAGATTCATAGGGTAGTATTTTATAATTATTTAATAAAACTAGCATTCTATCAAAAAGAGTACAAACATTGCTTATGCGAGAATGGATTTCAAGTTTTAGTCATTAACGAAAATCTTATGCTATTACAAGAATTAATTGAAAAATAGTACATTAATTCAACATGAATTTGTGAATATTTGAACCAAGAATTCTTAAAATCTATTTCCTAAACACTTGATAGTTACAACAATAAAGTGAGGTAAAAACTGAAACTAATCGACTCTTTTCGTACAAAAGAAATTTCCATCACCTAATTATTCAAAATTATAGTTAAATATTTTCAGAAACCTTTTTTTAATTATCAGGTAGAACTAAGCGTTATTCTTATTACTTAAATACCTGTTGCCCGCAACTTCGCTTGCTTGGGCCTCTCCTTAAACTAACGTTTATAGTATCCAAAGACCTTGCTGCTCACTGAACGCAAATTCGTTTTGCATGATGGGTCTCCACAACAAACTGCACTTCATTCCTCCGAATGGTATGTAGTAGCTCGTAAGCTGAATTCACGATAAAAATTTTGACCACAAGAATTAACTTCCCTTTTACGGATACTAACTTGTGGACACTAGGGATGGCCGAAAAATAACGTCGCAGCTACATTCACAACGTGAGCGGAAGGTCACATTGACAAAAAGTAACTATGACAGAATCTGGACTTGATAGAGTAACGTTCATGTGATACCATTTGAGGCGCAAACTGGGATCTTCGGAGATTCACGGTTTCAACCGAAACTAGCAGTGAGCCAAAGGAAGACGTTACTTACTCACAGTCAAGCCGTACGTGATATCGTTTGGCGCGGATACTGTGTATTCTGAATTATGAAGTAGACAAAATGTCAGTTATGTACAGCAGTTGGCAGTATTCCCCTCGTTTGTAACAAAAAATATTATTTTTTGTAATTAATTAACTTTCTTATTTATATTGTTTGGTGTTTAACTTGCCTGTTACATTTTTTTTTTTTTTTGGATTCCGGTCTTCTGTTTATTATTTGTACGATGGATGTGTTAAGGCCGTGTATTTGGATTTATTTGATTTGTGTTTCTCTCAGGCACTACAGTTGGAACTATCATTTGAGACGATATAAGTAGTTCTATATATGCCGGTTCAGATGTTTTTTGTTTTCGATATAGGAATGCTTGCATTTTTAGTAAGAATACAGATACTGTACTAGTTATTAATGGCAGTGGTGGTTCTACAAATCTTTTCTGTGATGTTGATAGTGGGGGGAGGGTAATTATGATTCAACAAATGTCGGTGGCAAAATAGACAGAATGGTCCTAGCCGGAAGGACTCTTTGTTTTGGATGAATTCTTTAAATCAAAGGCTTTGAAAACTAGATCTATGGCCTCTCTATATTTCTTCGTTACAAGGCTATACATCACACGTTTGAAGAAAGTTAACATTGGTTACTGCATGTGTAGTCCTCAATTACATTACGTTAAACATCTCAGATGCTTGGAAAGTAGCAACTACTTTCCGAGACGGGATCTTAGACAGGGTTTCGATCTGATGTGAATATTAGGTTTTGTGAAGGTATCCCACATCAAATGACTAAAGATTTATGTGTACTATGGAGATCAAGATGATACCATTTTCTCTGACCTTTTGGATGACATCTAAATCGGATTTGTGGGAAAATTGGTTACCTAAAGGAATAAAACATAATTTTCTTCACTTAGCTAAAGAAATTTGCCAACCAATTTGTGAAAGATGACATTTGAATCTAGCTAGACACAGAAGTTGTCATATTTCCAACTCCTTCTTCATATTAACTCCAGAAACACAAAAATTAGTAGCTCGTACTTGATGGAAAAATTTCCCTATTTTTTAGTTCCAAATTTTCTGGTTTCTCGGCAACTGATGACCACATTCATCCGCTGCGAAATTCCAAATGTCCAATAATAGCAAATACGAGTACATTAGTGAAAATTGTATTATATTCATGTAGTATATTTTCTTACCAGGAATTAAATATAATCCTTAAATACTATAAATAAAAAACAAGTTAAAGCGTTTTAAAAAAAAAAACATTTTTTTACCGTTGCAGTACAGTTTGTCTGATTTTGAAAGATTGTTCAACGCTGCTTCTTAGTTTGCTAACTGTTTCCTAAAGTGAAAATATTAAGCGTACAAATTGAGAACGCTCTAAGAAGTAATTTTTTTTTTGTAATTGCCTGTATTAAGTTCATTGTGTATGCAACAGATCATAGAGTAACTAAAGGTCTGTTTACACTAACTTCAGGTTACTCCGTGTCAGCGTGAATACTCTTCTTTTTCATAGAACTGTCGATAAGTAGCTCTTTGTCATTTATTATTAAATGATGATTAGTAACACATATCTTCGTGTGTATTTCTCAACGATTGGAAAACTAAACTGAAATATAAGATGTACCAATTTGTATTCAGTAATTACATTAAAACCGAACAATAGCAAAAATTATTGCCTGACAAGAAAAAAAGAGAGAAACACTCAGAAGGGGAGGAGAGGATGAAATGAAACTTTGTAATGGTTGAGAGGATATGTAATGTTATTTCAGTGATTTCAAAACCGAGACAAATTTACAAAGAACTTGGCAGGATGGGTCCAGTTATCCCTCTCTTGCCTGGACGCCTCCACCGATTTGATTGGGAAGAATATCATAAAGCCGTTGTATCCTCTTCTGAGGAAAGCAGTCCAACAACTGATGTAGCTGGTCCACGATATCCTGGACACTGGCACCATTGCGGAGTTGAGGTCCAAGTTAGTGCCACACGTTTTCTATCGGCGACAGATTTGGGAATCTAGCTGGTCACGGAAGTACAGTTCATAGAGACACAAGCTGTGTGTCAATGAGCACTATCCTGTTGCAAAATGGTGCCACGATACTGTCTCAAGATGTCATAGATTGTAGATAGCTCTATCACTGCCAACCGCTACCTGAAGTCGTATCCGATAACTCCCCACACCATGACGCCAAGACCAACACACTGTGCCTATCCAAAACATTGGAACAATGGGACCTCTCCTCAGGTCACATCCATCCTCGCCGATGATGGTAATCGGAAGCAATGCAGAAAAGTGATTCATTGGACTGCTTATGAATGGCGTCGCATTGTGTTCAGTGATGAATAGCGATTCTGCACTCCCTCTGGTGACCGTCGATGAGTATGGCGGTGACCTGAAGAGAGGTCAATTTTTTCTTGTCGTCAGTCTGAAATCGAATGTACGGATTCACAACCGCATAGTCCCTCGCGTATTTTTAAAAGAAGTGATCTATTTAGCCTCTTTTTAATATAACTCCTTACTAGCACAGACACTTCAAAGTGTATGATAATTCCCACAAAAAATCCGGCAGCCATTCTTAATACCAACTTTAAGGCCCACAGGCGTTATATATGATATTTTGAATTTAATGGAATAACAGCTTTTTTGTAGTACGAATTTTTGAATCACTCTACTACTAGAGTATTAAAATAAGACTTATCATTAAACGGAAATGAAATACGACGCGAAGATAACTTGTTATGGGTTCATATAACAGTCTACTTTTTATGAAACAAATATGTTTTCATATCAAAAATTCGTTTAATTTCAAAAAAACTTTTTCAGTATCATATTATGAGTGTATTTTAAAAGGGCGTTTCATTATTTCCTCATTTGTGGTACGTAGCGAATTAATTCGGTAAATTTTCACAGCGATTCCTAAGGAAGACTCAAAAGTTCGCTAACGCATTATCGTAAGCATGTTTTACAAAGCTAAATGAACGTTTAGATGAAAGCAGCCTACAATTTCGTCATTTGAAAATTCATGTTAAGCCTGCGATGATTTTTCAGTAAAAAAAAAGGACATGATTCCATAATGAATTAAAAAAATGAATTTCACCATTCAAGCGCTATACTTTTTAAAAAAACAGCTAGCATTAAAAATGTATGAATTTTCGTGGTATACGTTTGGTAGCAATCGTAAGGTGCGTTGTAATCGTTATGGGAACTGCAGAGACCGTATCCGTTTGCGGCTGTGACGCTATCTTCGTTATGGGAGCAGATAGCCCTCGGTGCACCGTTTATGGTCAGAGCTGTAAACGTGAGCGATAGCGGGGTCACCGGCCCAACCCTTATCGCAGTGGCAGTCGCACCCGCTAATGAATACCATATCCTCCGCTCACACCTTCCACCCAGAATTTTACCTACCTGTAGAGGTGGGCTTCCACATCGAGGTGACTGTCCATAGGAAACTGACAAGAATATTTGTCCACTGGCTCAAACTTGGTTGCATCATTGGGGAATATTTCTGTCCGAATAAAGTGACAGGGATTCCAACGCCACAAATCTTTTATATAGTCTTTCATCAATCAATGGAACAGAGACAGATTGTTTCTAAGCACTTAATGTGGTTTTCTGGTACAGCATAGTCACCAATTACTTATCTGTTCCGTTCACCTGGCTTTGTGATAATGCCTCAAGATTTCATTCCTTATAAGAAAACCTACGTACAAATAAAATTATTATCCTTCTCTCTCCTTTATCATTGTCAAACAAGAGAAAACTATTTTAAAAAATCACAAGAACGTGCAGATAATACACTCCTGGAAATTGAAATAAGAACACATTGACGCCGGTGTGTAAGACCCACCATACTTGCTCCGGACACTACGAGAGGGCTGTACAAGCAATGATCAAACGCACGGCACAGCGGACACACCAGGAACAGCAGTGTTGGCCGTCGAAGGGCGCTAGCTGCGCAGCGGTTGGGCATCGCCGCAGTCAGTGTCAGCCAGTTTGCCGTGGCATACGGAGCTCCATCTCAGTCTTTAACACTGGTAGCATACCGCGACAGCGTGTACGTGAACCGTATGTGCAGTTGACGGACTTTGAGCGAGGGCGTATAGTGGGCATGCGGGAGGCCGGGTGGACGTACCACCAAATTGCTCAACATGTGGGGCGCGAGGTCTCCACAGTACATCGATGTTGTCGCCAGTGGTCGGCGGAAGGTGCACGTGCCCGTCGACCTGGGTCCGGACAGCAGCGACGCATGGACGCACGCCAAGACCGTCGCATCCTACGCAGTGCCGTAGGGGACCGCACCGCAACTTCCCGGCAAATTAGGGACACTGTTGCTCCTGGGGTATCAGAGAGGACCATTCGCAACCGTCTCCATGAAGCTGGGCTACGGTCCCGCGAACCGTTAGGTCATCTTCCGCTCACGCCCCAACATCGTGCAGCCCGCCTCCAGTGGTGTCGCGACAGGCGTGTATGGAGGGACGAATGGAGACGTGTCGTCTTCAGTGATGAGAGTCGCTTATGCCTTGGTGCCAATGATGGTCGTATGCGTGTTTGGCGCCGTGCAAGTGAGCGCCACAATCAGGACTGCATACGACCGAGGCACACAGGGCCAACACCCGGCATCATGGTGTGGGGAGCGATCTCCTACACTGGCCGTACACCTCTGGTGATCGTCGAGGGGACACTGAACAGTGCACGGTACATTCAAACCGTCATTGAACCCATCGTTCTACCATTCCTAGACCGGCAAGGGAACATGCTGTTCCAACAGGACAATGCACGTCCACATGTATCCCGTGCCACCCAACGTGCTCTAGAAGGTGTAAGTCAACTACCCTGGCCAGCGAGATCTCCGGATCTGTCCCCCATTGAGCATGTTTGGGACTGGATGAAACGTCGTCTCACGCGGTCTGCACGTCCAGCACGAACGCTGGTCCAGCTGAGGCGCCAGGTGAAAATGGCTTGGCATGCCGTTCCACAGGACTACATCCAGCACCTCTACGATCGCCTCCATGGGAGAATTGCAGCCTGCATTGCTGCGAAAGGAGGATATACACGGTACTAGTGCCGACATTGTGCATGCTCTGTTGCCTGTGTCTATGTGCCTATGGTTCTGTCTGTGTGATCATGTGTTGTATCTGACCCCAGGAATGTGTATATAAAGTTTCCCATTCCTGGGACAATGAATTCAGGGTGTTCTTATTTCAATTTCCAGGAGTGTAATATCACCCAGATTTTAATCCAGGTACCGAAAAGTAATGCTTCTGTTCGGTGCTCTTTAACATTTAGCCTACAGGGTATACTGTTCGTTCATTTGATAATAACCCAAATCCAGTGGTAGGCCAATTTGTTGTGAAAAATTCTATTTTGAAAAAAATATATAATTTATTGTAAAATTTATTCTACCGTTATTTCCTACAATTTTTTGGCAACTTCCATTTAAACAAACCAAACAACCACTTTTTACTCTTTCTAACATCTTCTTTAAACCTGTAGAACATGTTTACCCTCAACCTTCACCTCCTGCTCACAACAACCAGATTCACAGGCTTCCTACAGGTTTGCTAACCGTCGAGCAGACAATGAACTTTCTCCAACACGGATATTGTTTATCTGTCGAGAATTTTACGTTTTTACTTTAAGGAAATAATAGAAACATGTAAACCAACTAATTTACATAATTTACGATATAACATACAATTTACATAAACAATTGGACAATAACCAGAGCGTGAAATAATCAATACGATCATGTGCAACATACATAGCATGTTGATATTCTGGGTATAGTTACTGTGTGCTATCCATTTTCGGTATGTTATTTGTGCGTTTTTTCTCACACAAATCTTCTCATACGATGAACATTTATTATGATTCATCATTACAAAGAAGGTAACTAACCTTTATTAGTTATTAATATAAGCACTAAGCAATCTTTAGTGCCTTAGAAACTACTGGCTGAAATTCTGCATTCTCGAGACGTTTGATTTAGTACTTGTCTTTGAAGGTGTTGTTCTGTCACTTAACCAAAACTGCACACGTGTCCTCATTTCCGTCTAAAATTTAAGTATTTTACTTACCAAGTGTACGTCAGATGCAGCAATTCTTGATAGGATGATGACACACACTCCCTTCCTTGGCATAGATGACTTTAAATACCTTTCATTGGATAAGAGGGGTTGACAGAAGACAAATACTTCTATTGTAAAGAAAAAGATGATTGGGATTTTGAATTTTTAAATTACGCATACTTGTCCGATCACTGTACTTTGTCGTGATTAGGATGAAACAAAGAACAATTCACACGCTATGTTTACATGTGTTTAAAATTCGTAAAGGGTTTAAAATTTACTATAGTTCATTACTGTGATGGGCACTTGTAGTATGCAGATAGGAGCGTATAAATAACGCGTCACGCTGAAATACAGTAATGTTCTTTTGTAGCTTTCACCATGTTTGAAATGCAGGTCGGTTTTAGCAGATTGTATTTAGAAATCATTTTTATCTGAGACTGATATTTTGCCCATCTGCACGTATAATGGGAAAAATGGAATTACGAATTCGCAAAACCTGTAGCGTTCTTGCCTCGATTTCTAGCAATATCGGCGGGGGTGAGGGAAGGGATGCTGGAACTCGCAGACATCTAAGTCTTTTAACGAAACTCAACGAGTTTACGGAGTAACGGACTGTAGACTATTGTAAACAATCTGTTTAACATTAGTCAACAACATTTTCTATACAATCCGAATCTTCGTCCTACCACTGGTGTCGTTCCAAATGCCAGTTTTGTAACCGATTCGTTTTTTGACGAAAATTTATCGGGATACTGGCCGAGTGAGAAAGTTTGTATATCAAGACGTTTTGGCGGTCATATCCTCTGCCGCCATGCACTTCACAATGGCAGCAGAGAATACGATCAGCGAAACAACATCCTATACAAACGGGTGCGCAGACTTCCGCGGTCGTTGTCAATGTAATCTTGGTTGTCCGGGTTGAACCGCATCAATTTGTCGAAACCTAACGTTCCGGCCATCATTTTGTGGCCTTCTTCAGAGTACTGTCACGGCTGGAACTGCTGCCGCCTATATATAGCTCCCGAAGAACGCCCTAGCCGTTTGGAGTGACGTCACTCAAACTACCGCCGCCAGCAAATCAGCTGTAGCGCAACATTCTGCTGACAGTGGGCACGCAATTTTATTCAGTGACAGAAGTGTATTGGTTCAAGAAAGCAGATGGTGGCCCCGGCGTGTCAGAGAAGCATTGGTAATCAAAAGAAGACCAGATAATATGAACGCGGACGGCGGGCTACAACTTGACCAAATATGGTCATGCTTGATCAGGAAAACGCGGGACGCAGGCCCCCATCGGACCGGCCACGCTGGCGGCGGTAGTTTGAGTGACGTCACTCCAAACGGCTAGCGCGTTCTTCGGGAGCTATATATAGGCGGCAGCAGTTCCAGCCGTGACAGTACTCTGAAGAAGGCCACAAAATGATGGCCGAAACGTTAGGTTTCGACAAATTGACGCGGTTCAACCCGGAAAACCAAGATTACATCCTATACAAACGTCCATACCCGGCTCGTTTTCCGAAGAAAATTCACCGTATATACAACGCCGAGAATGCCTCCTCTCTGATTCATATGTTATTACGCCGCGAAGATCGCACCTATTAATACAGTGTACTATACAGTTCTGGAGGAAGGCGGCAGTTCCTGAAATATCTAATTTTATTTTCAGTCTTGAATGATCTTGCGATCTTTGTGTAATAATTATTTAAAGTGTATATGTACTTCTTCCTTCAAAGGACTCCAATGAAACAATTTTCACTATAAACAGTGATTAGTTTTAAAGACAGATATTTGAGCCAAGTACATTATGGTGACGCTTTAAGGCATTGGTGAAATACCAGATAGTCGATCTGCGGGCATCATCACATGCGATAGGTACTTTCTTTCTTGGCACAATATGTACATTAATGCATCCTGGTGACATTCCAATATAATGAAAAGCAAATAATATATATATATATTGAAAATCGTTGATAGTTTAGATTTTATGCTGGGAATACAAACATGAGTTGTTGGCGTAATTTACCAGTGAGTTGCTTCGCCTTCCCAGCGACTGACCACTGTCGCCCGAGATGCTCTCCGCAGGACCGAGTTTGGCGGCGGCACTCAGTTGTATTCGATCTGGTTTCCTCGACACGCCGCCGCAGGTAGTTACCTGTGGGTGCGGACGGGCTACAAACAGTGTCTGACGGGGGAACACGGCGGCTGCCGGTAGCAATTTCCATAATAGCCGTCTGCGCGCCGGGCGGGGTGGGTGGCCCTTCCCTTTCTCCTGCAGCAGTGAATCTCGGGCCCGCTGGCCCCGGCTTGCTCTTCAATATCACCGCCTCGAGTGAGTCCGGGTCCAGCCCGGCGCATATATATATCGAGCAGTCTGCTCCGCCAGCGTTCTCTGCTGGAGGCGATCAAATATTTATTTAGAAGCATACACCCACTGCCGCCGGCGCCAGTGTTAAATATTAATGCAGCCCTTCGAGAAAGGGGAGAACGGTCCGGGGAAAAATGTTGGGAGCGTGTGTGCGGTTTCAACGTATGAGGCGGTTCATTAACTCACTCTCTCGTCTCTCCACTACGTGTGGTAACAATAACATCAATCCTGCATGCGGCCATATACTGCGGCGATAGACCGTTCTGCTCATAGCAGAAGAGAAGAATTTTAAAGTTTTATCTGACCAATAAATTTTTGAGTTCTTTTGTGAACAAAGGGATAGCCATTCCGTGTAATATTCAAGAAAATTCCTTGTTGCTCAGATCCTAGTTTTACCAGTTTGTGAAGGTGGAGTTTTTCAAACTTCAGCGAAAATATTTTCCATTTTTACATAATAATATAAGAAAAAGCATAGCCTATACTGATCAACAAGTTGAAACAGTTGTTACCAGTAAGCAGAAATAAGGTTACTCAAAACTACCAAACAATATAAGGAATGTAAGAGCAACATAATAATCTGTATGAGAATAGATAAAGGGTATTCCGGGAATACAGTCGCACAGTGAGCTAAACATATCATGTGATATCGTAATAGCCACTCAGCTTCTTCTAATGCCCCAATGTTATTCCATTTATTGCTCTCAGTACATTATTTTGTGATACGACCTGTTGTAAAATACTTAGTTCAAAATCAATCAATTTAATAAAGATTTCATGATGTGACGAGTGTATGTGAGTTAGATTAAACACATATGTTAACAATAGAGAATGTTCAAATTACTCAATATAAAACCTTAAAACACTTATTACCCACACAGAAATAAGTTGGTATCGTATTCTCCGTAATAAATATATCTATATAGAATATTAAAGTTCAATCCTAACATGAGGTTACTATTCCAACGTAATCTGTGATCACTGAAATGTTGTAGATATAAACAGAAACATTCAAAGCAGAAAATATCTTTATTTTTAATCGACAAGATTTAAGAATATCGTTTCATATTCTGTCTTAAAATATCACTTTATACTTAATCAAGTGAAAAGATTAAATGTTGAAACGTCGAGATACGAAACGAATTTATAGAGAAGTAGTGATATGACACAACAACCAAGTCCTTTAAGAATACTTCAAACTCTACGAAATTAAAGAGAGAGAGCTCATTTCATGTAAAAGATACAAAGCGTTATTATGATAGATTCTATTCCTCTTGTGCGTTAATACAGGGTGTTTTTTTTAAAATTGATCAAACTTGATGATCATTTTGGGGGATGGAACAGAGAGTGATTTGATACAGGGATCGTTGGGTCGTAGTGACTTCCAAAGCCCTAAACACGTGATTGAAGTAATCGCCCACTCTTGTAAGGTAGGAAGCTTTCAGGTATGAGGAGAGACCTGGTTAGTGGCTGAAACTGAATGCGAAGGTGTGACAAAGACATACGAACGAAGGAGAGCTAGATATGGCGGGGACCTTCAGCATTTTTAACTCTCCTTCACGCACCTGTCTTTTTCACACTTTCGCCTACAGTTTCCGGCACAAACCACGACTCTCCTTAACATCTCATTACCACTGAATGCTGGATACCTTACTGGGGCGGCGGTCTACTTTAACCACGGTTTACAGGGCTGCTTTCCCCTATTTTAAATAACTCTTTGTACCAACTGCTAAGCGATCCTGCACTTTTAACCAGCTTTTTCTTCTTCTTTTTTTTTTTTTTTTTTTTTTTTTTTTTTTAAACTTCCTGTATAATTATGCATACATGTGGGTAACTTTGCTGACTCTGTGTATTAAAGGAAGAGATGTTTCTTGTAATGAACAGCAAAAAGGTGATTCCCATGTGGATAATCAACCCTAACCCGCTTCCTGAATCTTCTTTGGCAACTTTCCACTTCTCTTCTGGTGAAAAGTGACAACTGTGTTTGGAAACTGTGAGCAACACCTGTGCATAGTTTTATAGGAGACAAAGATACGAAATAAATAGTTTTCTTATATTCAGATATCTCAGCGGATATAACATTTATGGCCACGATCCACAATTCCCAACAGGATGATATCATCAATAGTGATTTATTGAAAACAAGTTCACAAGATTATGCTGTTACCTGAAGCAAAACCTTATAACAACAATCGTTGAATGGAGAAAAAGTGTCCACCACGCAAGCATGAATGACTTGGATTATCTCGTTTCAGGATTAAGAACTGGGCTGATACCAATCGCCTTATTGATGTCGAGACGTTTCTATTTTTTCCATTATTGGATAATTTAATTTTCTTATTGCCCTTATAAATGGTTCTAAACCTATTTAATAGTCAGCAGTGAATTTCTTATGAACAATATAAAAATTATAATGCTTGTGTGAACTACAAGAAGGCTTCATAAGTACGTAGAACAGATAATAAATGTCACCATGGTGTTATTTGGCTGCAAAATACTCATCAGACACTCAATAATTTAATACTGGAGCTACATAGCGTTTGAAAGCGTTAATGATTATTATCTAGAAGTTGTTAAAGAAGGGGTCTGTGGTTATTGGAGCAGACGCGAGTAGATGCGTCGGGAGCTGTGTGCCGCTACTGCGCTGCCAAGGGCAGGGAACTCGGCCGGCGGCAGCTCCGTCCCTCGGCCGCCAGACTGCGATATTAAAACTGTTCCCCGGCAGCTTAATTATGGAGGGCAGCCGCGGGCTGGGAGGAGCGGGGAGGTCTGCAGGGCCGCAGCGGTGACCTCTGAGCACGGCAGCCACTCACTCTATTAGCCGCTCTCTGAATGGTGCACAGTGCTACGGGATCGCTTACTACGTACATTCCCACGTGCTGTCGCATAACAGCCTCCAGATTATTTAGCTTCGCCCGTAGACCATAATTAGATAAAGTTAGAAGTATCATCAACATTCTACCCTTATTTCATGCACGATGTTTGTAAATAACTTCAAAGGATTTGTTAAAAACTGAAACGACACGTAGTAAATTTTTTTTTTTTTTTTTTTCCTTTCCGTTTCCGCCATCTATGGACCAAAATTATGCAACTTCATTTCCTCTTCTGAGTGTCCTTCTTCCGTTGTCAGTACTCCTTCATTCGCTGGCTCACTCTTTCTTTTTATTCTTCTGACAATACTTTCCTTCTCCTGGTTTATCTTTATTCGGACTGATCTTTAGCTCCGCAATTTTTTTTCTGACACTTTCCTGACTTTGGTATCTTCCGCCCTAATTACACATCTTCTTAAATCTGATGGACTTCCTTCATCAATGGCATTTGAGTCTTTCTGTTCTCTTGAAAGTTGAGGAATTTCTTTATAATTCCTTCTGAATCTGCCACCTACACGGTGAGGCTTCCGACTTTCAGTCGGCAAAGGCAGAATTTTGTTAATTTATTGTTTTATTTATTATTGCGAATTAAATACACTCGAATGGGTAGTTGATTATTTTTTGCTTGTTCAGAATGAGATAAATAACAGCTATCACCATGGCATAAATTCTCATATTTCCGAAATTATTTATTTATAATGGCTTCCAAACTGTGAAATACTTTCCCCGCAAACATTCATGTTGTACAGATAAAAGATAATTGTAACTTAACCTTTATTTCTTCTTGTTCAATTAGAGCCCTTTTGCATGCCAACTCCTGCTGCAACTAAAGATAGCTCATTTCACAAGGAAACTTGAAAAATGAATCCCTATCTCCTCTGATGAAAATACACAGCATCCCATACAAATCCCGTGTTTCTTCTGAACAGAATTCATATCAATTTTTGCGTTTCCAACCAATATTTGTACCAATTTTGAAGAAACATGAAACGTCATTAACATGACATAACGTCTCCGCAGTTTTAGTTACAGTTATAATTTCCTAAAAATGTAACAACCGAATTACGTAGTCTTTCATTATGCTACTTTTTACACGCTTTATATTAGTTTGACTTGTATGTATGAATGTAACGGAATTTTACAACTCCATTTTGACTCACTTCCAGATGTCCGAGCAGTTTGAAATTTGCCACACATATTAAGAACCGGTGACAATACAATAATTTCATAGCTATATCCTGCAATTCTCATTACTTTGACAGTAGCAACAAAAAAATCGTTGAATGTCGTGAAATTTTGCAATTTAAATTTAACCCAATTCCAGATGTCCGAATTGTTGGAAAATTTTCTCACGTATTGATAACTGATTACAATACAATAATTTCATAGTTATATCTTGATATTCTCATTACTTTGACAGTAACATCAGAAAAAATTTGCACACGTTTTAAGAACCGTTGACAAAACAGCAGTCTCTTAGCAACGTCCTGCTATTCTCGTTACTTTGATGGTAACAATAGAAAAATGGTTGCA
This sequence comes from Vandiemenella viatica, assembly GCA_031002005.1. NCBI lineage: Eukaryota > Metazoa > Arthropoda > Insecta > Orthoptera > Morabidae > Vandiemenella > Vandiemenella viatica. The sequence goes on along the minus strand of JARYHS010008074.1, from coordinate 339,998,886 downwards.
TGTAATGGAATCTTTCAGCTCAGTGTTTACCCGCATCCTGATGTCAGAATCGTTTGAAATTTTGTACACTTATTAAGAACCGATAAAAATTCAATAATTTCACTCTCACCGCGTTGTCAAAAATAACTTAAAAGTGGTTGAATGTAATGGAAAATTTCAATTCAATTTTCACCCACTTCAGAAAGTCCGAATTGTCTGAAATTTTTTACATGTATTAAGAACCGATGACAATCCAATAATTTCGTATCTATGTCTAAGTAATCTCATTACTTTGACAGTAAGAACACTAAAGATGTGGCTCATTTTCACCCACTTTCCGCATCGCTTTTGTGGCCCATTTGGTTAAGGCGCGTGAGTGACGAACAGACGTTCCCTGCTCGAATCCCGATTTCGGTTCGAATTTTCGCGGATATTATAAATGGAAAAGATTAGGATAACCCATGGTTCGGATTTCAAGTTAAACTGCACGTACCCTATACTTGATGGGATTACCGAGTTAGGCAAATGCAGCCGCGACATTAGTGCACAGGCGCGATTCGAGAAACCTTCGTCATTTGGCGCCCAGACCCTTCGGAGATTTTCCGCCCAATATAGCCATCATCATCTTCATCGTTGGGGACCATCTCCAGTTTCCCGGGTGTGATTTACGAGCCTTGGTTGCTAAAGACGATCGTCTTCCGCTGTCTCCTATCCAGAAAGGTTTCTCTGTCTGCAGTCGCACAACGTGATGTTGAATAGTGAACATTCGAATCATTATTTCGTACTATTATAGAAGAGTAGTCTTCCACATTTACCCTGCTATTGAACCTCTGGCTGAGCTGGCCATTTAATTGTATTTAACTCTTGGAAATAATAATTAAAAATGAAACTACAACACAAAGAAAAAGAGAGATTGGCGAAGAAAAGCCAACAGTAGGATACATACTTTTGAAACTATCTGAACTAAAAAGTTAAAAATAAAATTGTAGTTTAAAAAACTAAAAACACGCTTTCCTAGTAATGTGAACTAAAAGGTTAACAGTGATAGGACGTCCCACAATTCAGGATTAATTAATTTTTTGTAATAAGCTTAAAGAATAAACTCACTGATTGCAAAATTAACTTTAATGTAAAAAAAAAGAAGCTTGGGGTGCTCTCTACACAACTTTTGAGAATGACTATACCTTTACAAACAGCCAACGACAAAAAATACAAGACAACTGATATAGCACCCCATGCTTTTTTACATTAAAGTTAATTTTGTAATCAGTGACTTTATTCTTTAAGCTTATTCAAAAAAAATTATTTATCCTGAATTGTGGAACGTCCTATCACTGTTAAACAAAATATTTGTATTTAAAGATTATTTTTAACCTTTTAGTTCACATTAATAGGAAAGCGTGTTTTTAGTTTTCTAAACTACAATTTTATTTCTATTCAGTGCGACAGCTCACCACAGGATTCATATCCTTCTTGCTGTTACATACACTTCCTCTGACCAAGCAAACATTACTTAACTTTACACTCCTTTTTGTAACATAACACACACGAAAACTGGGACTGTGTCTAATCCAAAACTTATCTTTAATACATGTATCAGAATTATAGCAATAATGTTAACGACATCACCAATTATCTGCACTTCTTGTTCTGCTTTCATTGATTAACAATTATCTATTATAAATGAGTAATTTTGATCATAATTAGCAAACTACATTCATTTACACCAAATTGAATTTACTTGCCTAATAGTATCTAACAATAGTAATTAAGTTATTTTCTCAAGTTCTGCAAGAAAAAAAGAAAAAAGTAACTGCAGTTACGGCACCGAGTATAACATTCTGAGGTGGACAAATTGTTTAAAGCTGACGTTAGGAGAAGGAACTATCGAGCATTCTTGACTTAACTATAAAAACAATAATTTAATAGTCGTAAGCGAATAATAAGTAGTTTCTAAACTTTCAGCGTATGATTTCAAGAATGTGCAGAAAGGCTAAAGAAATTGCTGCAGATCGATATAACTTCCATTTTTTAATATATCAGTTGCTTTCAGAATCATTTAGTGTCAGAAAACTATAAGATTGGGTCTTAAATTTAGTTTTAAGAAACAGCTGCTTGTGTCAGTAAAAGACAACATTCTTACAACAGGGAGGCCATCGGTAGATAATTTTCGGTACTAAGAGTTTACAAAAGAGACCATAAACTTCTGCATAGATTGGCAAGTGAGGAGGCACGTTCGTTTTAAAAGAAATAGGGGTGAAACGTGACAAAGAAACTTTCTAGGAGTCACAAGGGCATACAATGTAATTCAGTTCTTGATTTTGTACAGCAAGCAAAGGACACTAAATAATTCATTGTTGTGAGTAGTAGCGGTGACCGTTTGATGTGTTTTATCGCGGAAATTCGCTAAGGAGAGTGTTTCTTTGGGAACACGAGTAAGATGGAGATATGACGAAGTACCCCCAATTGGCAGACGTTCTCAGCCAATCAGGAGACCCTTTCATGCCCATTGTAACAAATTGTTGCTTCTGTCAAATGTTCTTCCCCCGTCTTCGCTGTATTGATTCAGGTTTACTCCTCCATTGAACACCAGAGATTCATGATTATTTAGTCTCCATCTTGGCTTGCGGCAGAGTCGTGGTGTCCTGTTACTTTTATTTACCACAGAGCGAATCCCGACCTCCTGGTGAGATGACGTTTTCTTGATGCAACTCCCCGAAACAACTATTTTATTGCAGACGTGCAGAATGACTCCGCTAATTTGTGGCAAAAAAGTCGATATCGATCAGAAAAATCAAAGCAACCCGCAATCGACCTATGTCAGTGAAAATTGACCTAAGTCACATGTTCTAATTCAATTAAACAAAGAAAATTGTTATTTGTTAACATAAATTCCTCATCAATTAACAAAATATATTATTTCATGTATTCGTAAATGATCCCTGTTTAATTTAAAATATAAGTCATTTTGAGAAAAAATATTTTTTAATATTGACAACAATAATGATTAATACACTGAAGAGCCAAAGAAACTAGTATAGGCATGCATATGTAAACACAGAGATATGTAAACAATCGAAGTACGGCACTGCGGTCGGCAACTCCTATATAAGACAACAGGTGTCTGGCGCAGGCCTTAGATCGGTTACTGCTGCCACAATGGCAGGTTGTCACGTTTTAAGTGAGTTTGAACGTGGTGTTACAGTCGGCGCGCGACAAATGGGACACAGCATCTCTGAGGTAGCGATAAGATAGGGATGTACGAATCCTGGCTGATCACCTGCATCCATTCATGTCCACTGTGCACTCCGACGGACTTGGGCAATTCCAGCTGGACAGTGCGACCGACACTCCACACTTCCAGAAATGTTACAGAGTGGCTTCAGGAACACTCTCCTGAGTTTAAACACCTCCGCTGGCCACCAAACTCGCCAGACATGAACATTATTGAGCATATCTGGGATGCCTTGCAACGTGCCGTTCAGAAGAGATCTCCACCCCGTCGTACTATTAAGGATTTATGGACAGCCCTGCAGGATGCATGGTGTCAAATACCTCCAGCACTACTTCAGACATTAGTCGAGTCCATGCCACGTCGAGTTACGGTACTTCTGCGTGCTCGCGGGGGCTCTACATGATATTAGGCAGGTGTACCAGTTTCTTTGGCTCTTCAGTGTAAATGGAATATGCTTAGTTTAGACATGAAAAATTTCTTCCACAGAACTTGCAATTTTATTTTGCAGACAACTTTCAGGAACAAATTATTAAAAGATTCAAAGCGTTCCGGATCTTCTGTAATACGACAATTACAAAATAATTATTGTATAAGTGAAAATATTATGACATCAACCATAGGACAGGAATTTTGTGTAGATTTATCAAGCTCCGTGACGATGAATTAAATAATATTTCATTCTTAGGACTATTCTGAGCTTAATTCGTGAGTGCTATGGTGATAAACCTTAAACCGAACAAACAGCAACACATGTTTCATATTTCATTTTCTGATGACGCAGTCAAAACTAATTCAGATTTGTTCAATATCAATTTAAGAAAATGACTCTCGAACAAACGTTCGTGACATGACGTCAAAGGGGGAATTTTTTATTTGTTTGTTTCCATTTTATGCTATCCACTTGCTGAATAGTCGTTTATAACAAACAAAATGTTACGCAGCTGATTAGTTATTTGTTTAGTATAATTTTTGTAATATGGATTTTACTGTACGTCTAGCGCTGATTGAGTAGCACGAATTCTTTACTCACCAGAAATAGAGTTCAATTTTTCAGGCGACTTTAACCTTCTGAAGATATGAATCAGTTCAGACTATATTCATCAGGGTGCGTGTTTTTGTCCCTGTCTTCATGCGGAGTATGTAGGTATCTTAAATTTACGTCATTTATCTTATATTAGTAATCAGATTTTATAAAATTAGATATTTTGTTCTGAGCAGTGTCCAACCCAATGGATTTTATTATTTTATCTCGGAAGACCAGTAATTTAATACTAACTATATGCTTTCCCAGATTTACGGGATCACTCGTCAGTAGCTATACCATCAGGGAATACCCTACAGTGACGTATATGCTGTTAGTTGATTTCTTGGGGAAGCCGTATTTGTGTAACGAGTACAAGGATTTAAGTAAAGTCCGTTTCTGTTCAATGCTCATTCCGAAGGAATTGGTAAATATTTTATACTAGCTGGTACCCACGACTTCGTTCGTGATTGTAAAGAATTCGTATTGACAGCTATAGACATCTAACCACCCTAGTGCACGATGGGAGACTCGATACTATTACCACACACAAGTACCAGTCTTCTGCGCTATGTAGTTCCGGCAGCAAGGTAAAATTTACGGATACACACAAGTCTTTGGATGAAACACGAAAATATTCATGATCGACCAATTTCAAACACCATATCTCACACACTCCCTCAGTTACCGAATTTCGGCCAACGTTGTGATCGATGGGAGACTCTGTGTTACTACCACACACAAACGCCAGTGATCTGCGATTGATAGTTTTCACTTAAAAGTGATACACCGTGACACATGCGTCTTTGGCAGAAATATGAAGTCGCCGCAGGTCGACCATTTTCATCCCCCAAATCTTCCACACCCCCATAGCTCCAGACATCTAACAACCATAGTGCACGACAACAGACACGATTCTACTACCAAACATAAACACCAATGCTCTATGCTATGTAGTCATGGTAGAAAAGTGAAATCTGCGGAGACACATGCCTTTCGTCAAAATACGGAAATATCCTTGGTCGGCCACTTACAACCACCATATATACCACAGTACCACAGTATCTGAAATTCGGCCGCTATTGTGATCGAAAGGTGACTCTGTGCTACTACTACACACAAACGCCAGTTATCTGTGATCTGTAGTTTTCGCTGAAAAGTGATACAACATGACACTTTTGTCTTTGGCAGAAGTATGAAGTTGCCACAGGTCTACCACTTTCAACCCCCATTTCTCCCACACCCCCATAGCTACCGACATCTATCAGCCATAGTGCACTACATGAGGTACGATTCTACTACCAAACACAAACATCAATGCTCTATGCTATGTAGTTGTGGCAGAAAAGTGACATATGTGGAGACAGTCGAAATACGAAAATATCCTTGGTCGGCCAATTACAACCACCATATCTAACACAGTACCACAGTTTCTGAAATTCGGCCGCTGTTGTGATTGAAAGGTGACTCTGTGCTACTACTACACACAATCGTCAGTTATCTGTGATCTATAGTTTTCACTGAAAAGTGATACACCACGACACTTTTTTCTTTGGCAGAAGTATGAAATTCCCACAGGTCGGGCACTTTCAACCCCCATTTCTCCCACACCCCCATAGCTACCGACATCTATCAACCATAGTGCACTACATGAGGTACGATTCTACTACCAAACACAAACACCAATGCTCTATGCTATGTAGTTGTGGCAGAAAAGTGACCTATGCGGAGACAGTCGAAATACGAAAATATCCTTGGTCGGCCACTTACAACCACCATATCTACCACAGTACCACAGTTTCTGATATTCGGCCGCTGTTGTGATCGAAAGGTGACTCTGTGTTACTACTACACACAAACGCCAGTTATCTGTGATCTATAGTTTTCGCTGAAAAGTGATACACCATGACACTTTTGTCTTTGGCAGAAGTATGAAACTGCCACAGGTCGACCACTTTCAATCCCCATTTCTCCCACACCCCCATAGTTACCGACATCCAACAACCATAGTGCACTACATGAGATACGATTCTACTACCAAACACAAACACCAATGCTCTATGCTATGTAGTTGTGGCAGAAAAGTGACATAAGGGGAAACAGTCGAAATACGAAAATATCCTTGGTCGGCCACTTACAACCACCATATCTACCACAGAACCACAGTTTCTGAAATTCGGCCGCTGTTGTGATCGAAAGGTGACTCTGTGCTACTACTACACACAAACGCCAGTTATCTGTGATGTGTAGTTTTCGCTGAAAAGTGATACACCATGACACTTTTGTCTTTGGCAGAAGTATGAAACTGCCACAGGTAGACCACTTTCAACCCCCATTTCTCCCACACCCCTATAGTTACCGACATCTAACAACCATAGTGCACTACATGAGATACGATTCTACTACCAAACACAAACACCAATACTCTATGCTATGTAGTTGTGGCAGAAAAGTGACATATGCGGAGACAGTCGAAATACGAAAATATCCTTGGTCGGCCACTTACAACCACCATATCTACCACAGTACCACAGTTTCTGAAATTCGGCCGCTGTTGTGATCGAAAGGTGACTCTGTGCTACTACTACACACAAACGCCAGTTATCTGTGATCTATAGTTTTCGCTGAAAAGTGATACACCATGACACTTTTGTCTTTGGCAGAAGTATGAAACTGCCACAGGTCGACCACTTTCAACCCCTATTTCTCCCACACCCCCATAGTTACCGACATCCAACAACCATAGTGCACTACATGAGATACGATTCTACTACCAAACACAAACACCAATGCTCTATGCTATGTAGTTGTGGCAGAAAAGTGACATATGCGGAGACAGTCGAAATACGAAAATATCCTTGGTCGGCCACTTACAACCACCATATCTACCACAGAACCACAGTTTCTGAAATTCGGCCGCTGTTGTGATCGAAAGGTGACTCTGTGCTACTACTACACACAAACGCCAGTTATCTGTGATGTGTAGTTTTCGCTGAAAAGTGATACACCATGACACTTTTGTCTTTGGCAGAAGTATGAAACTGCCACAGGTAGACCACTTTCAACCCCCATTTCTCCCACACCCCTATAGTTACCGACATCTAACAACCATAGTGCACTACATGAGATACGATTCTACTACCAAACACAAACACCAATACTCTATGCTATGTAGTTGTGGCAGAAAAGTGACATATGCGGAGACAGTCGAAATACGAAAATATCCTTGGTCGGCCACTTACAACCACCATATCTACCACAGTACCACAGTTTCTGAAATTCGGCCGCTGTTGTGATCGAAAGGTGACTCTGTGCTACTACTACACACAAACGCCAGTTATCTGTGATCTATAGTTTTCGCTGAAAAGTGATACACCATGACACTTTTGTCTTTGGCAGAAGTATGAAACTGCCACAGGTCGACTACTTTTAACCGCCATATCTCCCACATCCCCATAGCTACCGACATCTAACAACCATAGTGCACGACAGGAAAGACGATTCTACTACCACACACAAACACCAAAGGTTTATGTTATGTAGTTGTGGCAGGAAAGAGAAGTATACGGAGATACGAATTTTTGTTCGAAATATGAAAACGTCCTGCACTGACCAACTTTAATCATTATATCTCCCACATCCCCACAGCTATCGGCATTCGGCCAACGTTGTGCACTACAGGAAACTCCATGCTACTTCCACCCACAAACATCAGTGATCTGTGCTAGGTAGTGGTGGCTGGAAAGTGAAATATAGGAATAAACACGTCTATTTTTATATATATATAAGATTTCATTTACTTGATAGAGAAAACTTTACAGTCATCATATCATGCGCAAGTAAACAGCTCTCTTTGTGTCGGATTACTCTATATATTCAATGTTTGTAAAGTAGTAGGAAAAACGAGTGTCACAACAGTTATCATTCAAGAGTTGATAATCGCACGTCAGAATAAAAGGTGTTAACTGCATAACAGACTCCCTTTAAGCGACAATATCCTTTACAGTACTCTCTTTTCTGTCGTAAGTGGGGAATGTCATAAACAGCCTTGATAATACTATGTGGGTCTGCGTTCATAGAGATAGTTAGTGAGCTGAGGTGTGAAGGCTTGAGGGGGTTGGGTGGCCGGGGACTGTGGTTGGAGGTTCTTGCTGATTACATTCCCCGGAGGGCACATCAAAAGGCGGCGGGTCAGGGCATGGCAGGCAGAACAGGCGAGAAATAAATGCGGGACAAAGGGAGACCAATGGGAATGGCGGATAGGGCGCAGCCGGAAATGAGGGCGTCAGGCGACGAGAGGAGAGCACTTAGAGGTCAGAAATATTCGGTGCGATGGAGGGAGAAACTCTCGTGAAATGTGATGGTGGCGGAAAAACAACAGCGGCTGAAAAATGGGACTAAATATCTGCAGCAGCACGTGTCGGTATTGTTCTGTATTCAGACAGATGAAGGGTTAAATGAGTCCGCCTGAGCACCGCTTCTGACTCGTACATCCTAGATGGCAAAATCGCGTTGATTTATTTTTCAATGTAACATAACGTTTCCAGACGTCCCGAGCAAAATAGAAAATCTCTCTGGCGTTACATTCACCAGTTTCTGTGCTATCATTGTCATTATTTTTAGTTTATTAATTCTTCAGTTGGGTAAAGTTTTGTTTCACTGGCTACCTGTATCAGCCAAAATTAATTATTTGGTTTATCTGCTTGCAAAAATAGGACAAGTGAGACTTCAGGAGTTAAGATACCAACAGTGGTGCATATGTGGTAACATACAGGCAACTCTTCCCCCCCCCTCCCCTCCCCTTTTTTCCTGTGATCTTTTTCCAGTATGTTAGACAATGGACTCATAAGTCAAAACGGCTAAATTCTATGAACATGACTGCCTATTTAAATTTTAGATCTCCCCTTGTAAGTGTGGTGTTTAGTAGCCATCTAACTGAACATCCAAGCATAATAAGTTTATTCACGCACACTACTACCAGTATTTGGTTGACCGTGGACACTGAAGAGGGTGGTCAGGAAAATTCTCATCTGCGGCTGTAGCTGAAAATTTTTTCGTATTTTCTTTGCTATCATCAGTTTCTCGACTGGTTTGTTGCAATCCTCCATCCCTTCCTATCTTGTGTTAACCTCTTCTCTCATCATACCCCTTACAACCCATGTCCTCAATTTTATGCTTCTTACATACTATTCTCTGTCTTCCTCTACAGTTCTTACCTTCGACTAGTCCCCTCTCTAACAAATTAACAATTCCAGCATGTCTCAGAATGTGACCCGCCATCCGATCTCTTATTTCTATTAGTATCTTCTACAAACTTCTTTCCACGCCCACCATATCCGAAACACGTTAATTTCGTACTTTATGTGACCACTTGATTTTCAATATCCTTCTGTAGCACATTTCAAATTCTCTTATTGCCTTTCTTTCTGGTATTCCTAAAATCCATAATTCGCTACCATAAAGTGCAGAGTTTTAAAAAGTTCTTGCTGAGTCTTACATTAATATTTGAAACTAAAAGATTTCTCTTTTCATGAAGGCTTTTTTTGATAGCACTATTCCTCTTTTAACATCATTCCTGTTTCGGGAATCAGTTGTAATTTTACTTTCCAAGTAGCAATATTCACATCATTCTTATGTCGCATACGATCCTATTTTTATATTTAATCTGCTATTATTGCTATTGTTTATGCTACATTATATTTCATCACAGAGAGTGGTGGGTGAACGGTTGACATTCTGGCCTCGCAAACAGAAGGATGTTGGTTTGAATCCCCGTCCGGGCATCCAAAATTAGATTTTCCATGATTTCCCCAAATCACTCCAGGAGAATGCCGGGATGCTTTCTTCAAAAATGCCATGGCCGAATTCCTTCCCGTTCCTTGTCTCCAGTCCCATACCGCCTCTAATGACCTTAGCCGTCGACGAGGCGTAAAGCCATAACAAAAAAAAATACATTTCATCACTTTCTTCTTGCTTTTGTTTATATTTACACCAAAATCTTCCTTCAGTATTTTGATCATGTCAGCTAACTCAGATGAATGAATTGTCAGGGACATTGCATGACTATCACTCCACACACACACACACACAAACAAACTTATTCATCTTTACAATAAAATATTTTTGGAATCAATATCTATTACAGAGGCTGGGAAATTTTCACAACATCTGTGTAATGTCTTGGTAGAAATTGATAGCTAACTGGCAAGGAAAAGAGATCTTATAAACTCGTCGTATGTTCTGCGCCAATTCAGCTATAGATTATGATTCAAAGAAATATATATACCACTATTAACAATGAGTGCCAGAGAAAATTCTGAAACTAATATGAATAAAAAACTAAGAGCTACTCAACGATCACTACAATTAATTAATGGAATAGCAGAAGTAACAATTTCGTCACTTAAGTTAATAGGACGTCATTCAGGTATAGCCTATAAATTCAGATGATATTCATTACTAAACAAAATGATTCTCAGAGCTATATGAAACTAGTAGTTAGAACTTTGCACTTTTTTTTTGGTTTTTTTTTTGCTGCCTTTCAACTGGTAAACCCTCCATCCCTTCCTAACTTGTGCTAACCCCTTCATGTCTACATATCCCTCACAACCCACGTCCTCAATTATCTAATTATTTGCTTCATATATCCTAATCTCTGTCTTCCTCTACAGTTCTTAACTTCGAATGTTTCCTCCACTCACAAATTAACCAATCCAGCATGTCTCAAAATATGACCTACCAACCTGTCTCTTTTTTTTTTGTAAGCTTCTTCCACAAACTTCTTTCCTCACCCATAATTTCCAAAACTCGTTCATTTCGTACTTTGTCTGTCCACTTAATTTTCAGCACCACATTTCAAATGCTTCAATTTTCTTTCTTTCTGGTATTCCTAAAGTCCATGATTCGCTATCATAAAGTGCTGTGCTCCACACATAGAGTTTTAAAAAATTCTTTCTAATTCCTAGATCAATGTTTGAAACTAAAAGATTTCTCTTTTTCATGAAGGCTCTTTTTGCTTGGGAGCGTGCACAAACTACGTGGCTCGGTCCAGGTGGGGAGGGGTTGGCTGGAAGGCTACGCTGGGCTACGTGGGGGGAGGGGGAGGGGGCTACGTAGTTTTCCTTTCATAACATTTTACACAGTTAAAATGAGGAACAGAATTCACAACAGCATGTGAATATTTATTCCCGTCAATTAATTATCTCCGTATGTAATTTACGATAGTCTGACAAGAGAAAACAGTACAAAATGTCTTCTGGTGTCAAAAGGGAAAAAAGCTACGTGCTTGGGGGGGGGAGGGGGAGGTTCACAGGAGGTCAAAATGGAGCTACGTGGTTTGTGCACCCTTCCCTAGTGCTATTCTGCTTTTAACATCATTCTTGCTTCAACCATCGGTTGTAATTTTGTTTCCCAAGTAGCAGAATTCACTTACTTCTCCTAATGCATACGATCCTATTTTTATATTTAATCTACTACTAATGGTATCATTCCTGCTACATTTCATCACTTTTGCCTTGTTTTGATTTATATTCAGTCCAAAATCTTCCTTCAGTATTTTGTGCATACTATTCAGTAACTTCTCAATATCCTCAGCCCGTTCTGCTAACAAGACAATGTCATCAGCAAATCGTAGCATACTGAGTTTTTTCTCCCTGAACACTTATGCCACATGAAATTTTTTCTTTTATTTTCTTTTTTGCTTCTTCTACATACAAGTTGAATATTAACGGGGATAGCACCATTTTAACTGATGCATGTCTCTCATGGTTCTCAACTTTTATTATAGTTGTTTGATTCTTATATAATTTATAAAGTATTCTTCTTTCTCGATATTTAAGACCCGACTTATTTAAAATTTTGAACATCCTGTCCAACCTAACATTATCAAAAGCTTTTTCTAAATAAACAAACGTCAAAAAAGTTTATTTGTTCTTCTTGATCCACCCGACAAGTATTAATCATAAAGCCAGAATTGCTTCTTTCGTACCACGATTTTTCCTAAACCCAAACTGATATTCACCTACTATCTCTTCTACTACCCTTTCCATTCTTCTGTATATTATTCCGGTCAGTAATTTTGAAGCATGTGATGTTAGACTAATGGTGCGATAATTCTCACATTTGTCGGCCTATGCTTTCTTCGGAAGTGTGAAGATGGTATTTTTATTAAAATCAGTTGGAATTTCTCCTGTTTCATCACTTTTTGATATCAGCTTGAGTAAACTTTCGATTCCTTCTTCTCCTAGAGATTTAAGAAGTTCTGCAAGGATCTCATCAATTCCAACTGCCTTATTTGCGTTGTAGTCATTCAAAGCTTTATTAAATTCTATCCTCAAAATAGAATCTCCTAAATCATCAATGTAGACATTGATGATTTAGCTTAAGTGTATGATATAAAGTAAATTTTGTAACTCATTACCATGAAATAGACGTAACCTGGCAGAGAATCAGATAATAATGAGAGTACACGTCTGTACTTAATTATAAATATCTTCAGGTGATTTAATGTTTTTTACCTGTCTGAAAATACAAAATTATGTGGGAATGAAATCAGCAACCTTGACATTTGAATAATATACTCTTACAACGACAGTAATTTGGATGTTGAGCACATCTTGTTGTCAGATTGATGAAAGAGTCAGATGTATGTGAAATGTCTTAATGATTTGTATTAATGTGGAGCATGTTTAAAGCCTGACGGAACATAGTATCTAATTATAGTCAGCGAAAATTGAATAACATAAGAGAAAAACATAATAAAGGCCAATACTGCATTTAATGAAGTTCACCTGATATTGTTATTGAAATACGAGCTCTAACTTTCACATTTTAATTTGATAACAGACCCGACACTTTACTAGAACCTGTCGAAGTGGCGGCCCACAGCCCCTGCTGGTTAAGGCCGCCCGCGCCACGTGACTGCTGGCGGCAACTGTCGGCGGCTGATGCGGAACGCGGCCGGACGCATCGCCGATAGTGGCGGCAGCCACGCCGTCTTCTCCTGCCGCTGATTAAAAGAACCGATTGCGATCGAGCGGGGAGGGGCGGTCGCTGGCTCCAATCTCCTTGATCACGGCTCACGCTGAGGCGCGGTAGGGAGGAAGAGGTACTGTGTGGATCGGAATGCAGTGGCATTTCTCGATGTGAACTGACTAGGCATTTCGGCGATGACATTTCATTCGATTGTGCGCGGAGTGGGGTACTTGCCCGCCGAGAAATTTGCAAATGTCAGGGTGCCAGTGCAGGCATATGGGACGCCGTGCTGGTCGACTTTTGCACTGTACGTCCCGACCTTTCTTCATGCCGGTTGTGTGTAGTATTTCGTCGTCTGTTGAAAGAAGCACCAATTTTATGGTCTCCTGATGTATTTAGTTATACGTTGAGGGTATATTTATTCATATTATCAAATCAATAATAACAAGCGATTAAGCTGAAGCAGTTTTTTGTAATGAAAACTTCTATAGGCGAGCTGTAAGCTGCGGTTAAATTTATGAGTTCGCGTCACCGACATGCTACGACGTGTTGTGCGTATGATATGCACGTTGGACATTTTTTGGAACACACAGTATTTATCCGATTTTGACGTATGCTTTAAAACAAAGAGAAAAATACTGTTTACATTTGATTTACAAAAAATCCTAAACCCTATCCTCCTTTCTTCCTCACCTTAATTTCAGTCAACGTTGTCCATACAAATACACAGTTTTTAATCTGATTTTGATAATACTTAGCACACGTATATTTCAAAACAAGGCAGTCTGGTAGCTCACCGGTTAAGGCGCCTACTTCCGAAAGTTTATCTCTCCGGTCGTGGGTTCAAATTCCGTGGTGAGCAAAAATTTTTAGGAGATGTTTTTGATTATATGAGCTACGCCGGGTCGTTCCATGTTTCTGATTTCAGTTTAAACTGTAGTCCTGGCGGAAAGGAATTGACCTTTCTGTCTCACACACAAAAGCTTGGTACATGTCCTTCGAGAAGATTCGACCAACGTTCGGGATGACGGCTAAGTTAGATTTTTAGTTTTCGAAGTGAAAACTTTTTTAGGCACGATGGACGATTTTTGATGGGTGAAATCTTATGAATTCGCGTTACCGACATGCTGATGTTAACGGTATATCTGTAGCGGCCTGGTGGCTTATTGGTTAAGGTACCCGACTGGGGAACGAAAGCTCCCCGGTTCGAATCCCTGTGTCAGCGGGGATTTTCATAGAGTCGTAACCCGATTTTCCCCTCTGGCATAGCTTCCAGTGTAAAGTAAAGTACGCCAGAACGCTTCCGTTGTTTGGATACCACTACCAGGTTAGGTAAGGTGGCGAAGACAGGGGCGGAATGCGCAGCCAATAGAAACCTTGTTACCAGGTCATTACGACCACACGGAATTATTATTATGTAGTATATCTGTGGCTATAAGTGTTGCGCGTATGGTGCATAGTCTCGAACTGTTTATTGTATTAATAGTCACCGAGATATTATAGAAAACGTCACCATATCGGGTTATCGGCCATGCTACAGGCATAAGTTAGTACCTGGTGGTACTACTACGGATCACCCTGAGAACTTTATTTCGGTGTTTTAAAAAATAATATGGACGAAAGCTTTTTGATTAAAAACCGGCACCCGTCACAAGTTAAGTACCATGAGGGCAGTAAAAGTTTTTTTAGATGTTTTATAGATGAACCTTACGGTTCAACGCCTCTTCCTAGTCAACATCCTCCTTCCTACCGTTAGTGCAGAGTTAAGTGACATGAATCTGATCTAATGTCAGGCAATCTGAATAATTATTTGAATGAGAGAAAATGGAGAGAGGGCTAACCATCTAAAGTGGCAATGAACTTAATGTTGGAATTTGTAGTAATAACGCTGGTAGCCATTATAAACTTGTACTTTCAAGTACAACTACACTGATACCGAACACTGGGATCGTAATTCGTAAAATATATTAATAATCAGTGAACTAGCGGTTACAAATATTTATTTCCAAAACTAAACTTAGAAAATTTCTATCACTGGGAAAGTGATTCTTAATCGAATTTGGATGTCTGTGTAATAATTTCAGATGAATGGTTTGTAATCTCCGTTGAAGAGGTGGTCTACTTAACATAACGGAACGGTATATCATGAGTGTCATTTTTGTAGATGTATCTTACATTCAACAGAAAATTACTGAGAAAAGTAACGAAAATATGTACAAGCGGCCTCACATCAATTTCATTATTATGCCGAAGTTAGTAGCAAACGTAAAGTCACCGGAAAATTGGGAATAGTGTCGAAATTACGGTAGATTAGCATTTTTTATATTATTCAATTTAATGAGCCCCTGTTTAAGATATTTTTCTTTGGCATGAAAATTCAGATACCAGCAGTGATCTAAAACAATAAGTTACGAAGCCACTTTCATTACACCTATAAGGATTCAAATAATTTTCTATTCATTGCGTTGGGTAATAGATAGATAGTGAGAATAACCCTTAGCATGGGGAAATAGGATTTTTGAGAAAAACATCTATTTTTTTATTTTTATTTTCAGGGCAGATACTTCAGCCACATTAAGGATTCTGTAAAGAATGGGTCGTAAAAATCATGCAATTATTTCCTGAATGAATACTGATGGGTATACAAAGAAAAAAGTATGAAATCAAAATTCTTTTATTTCGTCATTTTAGGGCCTAAGGATTAGAGATCATAACCAGAGAGATCACCTCACGTTAAATGCAAGAAAAAATGTATTAGTACGAAAAAAAAGTTAGTTTCCCATTATGATGGCTGAGGCAATGTTACCAGAATTTTTTTATTTTTAAAAATTTTTGTACATCCATTTAGCTCTCCCAGAGAAAACGTTAACCATCACACATTTATTATTACTTGTTATTACTTGATATTTTTTCCGAGGCTGCATGTTGAAATAAAAAATAAAATTGGTGTAATTTTCTATCGTCATTGATGCCTTTTTAACTTTTGGAATTTTAACGTAGAGGTTCACAACAAGGTATGCTCTGTGGTTAATTTTATACACATTCATGGGAAATTTTATCGCAAACAGTAAAAAGGCGACGGAATTATGAAGCTGTTTCTGGTAATAAAATAATCTGAAATTCTATCCTAAATAATTTTAGTTGATAATCTTTATTATGTTCGATCATCTAGAAGTTTTTGAGAGTTTTCAGTCATATGACTGGAAAGTTAGACTGGGAGAGGGATTCACATTTTTACCTACTTTTGGTGTTCATATCCCGAAAAATACAGAACTAAATTAAAATCGTAACAACATTCAATGTATATCTGAATAACTCTAACGATTTCATAGTCGGTAGAGTAGGATTAAAAATTGTTTCTTCCACTGCTATAATGGTTATTTGTGTGTTAAGTAATCTTCCTGTGTTATTTAATCACAACCAGTGAAGGGAAGGTAGGCGGCAATTCGAAGTAATGACACATGATTGGACTGACGGACATGGCGAAATGATAATGTTCCTTTTTTTCCTTTCTGGCCAAGGAGCCAAACTAGTTTCAGAATCAAGAACTCAGGATTCCCTAAATCACTTTAGTCTAAAGCCTGTATGAGGCCTTCATAAAGCACACGGTGTCTTTCCTTACCGTTTCTTGCCCACAGTTCTCTCCGGGGTACGAAACTTCGTCGTCAACGAGAAGTAAAACCCTCATTTAAAAAAAAAAAGATAGTGCCAGAAGACTGATTCTAAGCAGTCACCATAGTAAAGGCATTAAGTTTTAATATTAGCTTACTGACAATCCTTGTTACGTGT
Source organism: Vandiemenella viatica (assembly GCA_031002005.1). Classification (NCBI taxonomy): domain Eukaryota; kingdom Metazoa; phylum Arthropoda; class Insecta; order Orthoptera; family Morabidae; genus Vandiemenella; species Vandiemenella viatica. The sequence continues at coordinate 339,981,889 of JARYHS010008074.1, read as the reverse complement.
TACAGTTATTTTTGCTATGCAGCCGCCTACACGAACGGTAGGATAGTCCCAGAACTGACGAAATAAAATAGAGCTCACGTAGTTTGGTGGAAAACGTCAACCATCACTTTTTTATTGTTTGCGATCCTTAGTAACTAACAGAGAAGTATACAACACCCAGCATCAACAACGTCGTCGTCATCATCATCATCATCTTTCAACCACTGGCAGGGTCAGCTTGGAACAAAAGCCTATCCGATGCGTCCTGTCTAAGCACAACCTCTATTCTTCAAGGTCACCCAATTTCCTTCTCTTTCTTCAACTCATTTTTTTAACGTCCTTTTGTCCATCTCCTTCACACCCATGTTTCCGATCCGTATGTCGAAATTGGCGCAATGTGGGTTATAAAGAGCTGTTCCTTCCTCCTTTATTCAACGACATAACATATAAAAATCATAAACAGAACACAACCGGAAGTCAGGTCTATAAAACAGCATAATTTTTTGAGTAATACTGAACTAAGCGGCCAGGAGACGATCAAATTTTTGTTTGAAAATTTTTGAGTATTTGTCGAATTATTTGATAGTCTGTGGCATTATTTTACGCATTTGTCAAACAATCTGCATGTTTATAAACGTTTCTCGGGAAACAAACCGAGTAATATTGTTGTTAATGCACAATATTTCGGCGACTTTAAACTCCGTCGCCATCTTTAGGTGCAGTTGCAAGTCTTGAAGTCTGCCTTGAAGTCTTGCAACTGAACCTAAAGATGGCGACGGAGATTAAAGTCGCCGAAATATTGTGCATTAATAACAATATTACTCGGTTTGTTTCCCGAGAAACGTTTTTAAATAAACAATGCCGAGAAAAATTACATTCATTTATAATCTGCATGTTTTACGTGTTTGATGGAAATTTTGTTTTACTCTTTGTTTGTCGTAGGTATGAATGAAAATTTCACTCAGTGTACGAGGCATGCTTGAAATTTTAAATCTTAAAAGTCAGTCTCACTAGCTAGGTTCCTCAACGTTATTGCTCATCTTTGAGTAGCTGGTATAGATTTGGGTGTAACGGTGTCTATAGTTTTCAATGCAAGGACGTAGTACTGATAGTAAGTCTTCAAAATTTGCGTGGTGCACGTGCAGGAAGTCAGGGTAATCATCTGGTCCTGTACGTAATATTTCTCGTAATAATTTTTCGTGGGTATGTTTTTTTCTTAATTTAAACCATTCTCTAAATCTAGACCAACGTCTACGCTTTTTGTTCTTAATATATTGTGTTTGAGTCAAAGCCAAAAATGCTTTATTGCTTATTGCGGCACGCAACACATATCGATAAGGAAACTACGGACAAGTTTAACAAATTTGTTTGATCTTTGCACTATTGTTTGATGAAAACGTGAAGTTTGACCTTCAAATCTGTCAAACAAGGTTGTGCGTTTACTCTCGCTGCTGGCTGGAGGCCGCTGCCCGCGGTGTCCTCTGTGTGGGCAGGTAGGCAGGCTGCCGGCTGTCTGTGTGAGTGATGAGGTGGCGGCGGGCGGCGCCCCCCTCTCAGAGGCCGTGTAAACGAGGACGGCCGCTATCAATCTGCGGCCCGCCGGCAAATACAGAGCCGCGCGCCCGCTGCCAAACACATTTGTGTGACAGAAACAGCAAAACGCGCTCTCTGTGGGCTAATGTCAACACGATAAGCGTTTACTACACAGAACTCCTTCCGCCATGTGCTTTATGGTCGGGTGATGAGGGACAAACCCATGGCCGTTGAATCTGCACTATTGCTGTTCATATTTCAAATGTGTAGATTGCTGGTTTTATGTAGAGGTCTTATTACTTTATTTTCATGGAATCTCGTGACTGCTATAAAATGAGCCTATGCTCACGATTGTCACCTGGTCGTCTGCTCGTGCTGAATTAATGAATGCATGAAAATAAATGATGTAATCTGAGAGTTTCTACGTCAGAGATTTTATTTTTTTTTTGCTCTGATGCTTAAAATCTAACATATTGCACAACCCGAAGGTTGGTGGATCCTCCTGAAGGAGGCATACAAAGCATTGTGTTAGAGGTAGGACGGCTAGTTCCCTTCCTCTCGAACCTACGATTTAACTTGAAATCCGAAACACGTGACGACCTGCCGTGGCTAATATGATCAAACTCTTAAAAATCCTTCGACTTACCGGGATTGGACAACAAAGTTGTGAAAGAAAGTGCCTTAACCATTGAGCTACCAGAGTGCTCCTGCAGTCTTCATCCTTACAATATTCAAAGATGTACAGCAATAATCACTTAACCATTTGACTGTATCACAATGCTAGATACTAGCTTGAGGAATTCTTAAGTGGTGAGAATCAAAGAGTCCACGAAAGAAATATGGAATAAGAAAAGGTGGCATTAACAACATGTGTAGCGCAGGATGGTATATTGTAGCAATTGCTGTTCATTAGTCTACCGAATGATTCTGCTGCTGATTTGCAGTGAGAACTTGTGTCATTCCGGATGTCATATTGTTATAATAGTCATAATCAAGAGATGCCTAGTTGGATATATTAACATGAAATGAAAATAAATTACAAAAGAATTCGGTGCAAAATTCAGGATTTTGAAAGAGTGTTTGTGTATTAATTTGCATTTGGCTGCTAAAATAACTATAGACGACATACAGTAACCAATATAATAGATGGTCTGGGTTAGGAAGCAGAATGCGAGTGAAGTGGGTAGTGGGTTTATAGTGTGTCATACATTTGCAATAGTCGTTGCTTTTTATTCGGGGTAGAAGAAGATTGTTGAGGGTACGACTAAGACCACAAACTAGCCCTTGATTTAAAGCATAGTGGAGTGGAAAAATTTTCATCTGTAACTATAGCTGGCTGTGTGATGGATGCGTATTCGCGTGAAAAATCCTCGCGCCAGTACGTCTGTATACGCGCGAACAGATCGTTCCAGTAAAAACACAGGGTAATCGGGGTACATAATGTGACTTCGTCTGTTGTAAGCACTTGAGTCGCACGAACATACGCGAGAGCAATGAGATCCGAAATTTTTGGGATTTGGTGGCGCAGACACGCGCTACACGCGGTGGATATTGATGTTCTAAAGGCACCGACAGACCTTTTTTGAGCTCCAACAATCACGGAAACAATACTAATCGAACAAAACATTTAAAACTTACCCAGAATTACTTTAAATAATTACGAAACGTTTTTGAAAGAAAACAGAAAATATATAATAACAGTATATTTACGAAACCAAACATTTCTAAACATTCAAAATCTCATTCATAACATTAAGGCCTACATAACATTTTCCATTACGGTCCTTTAATATTTCATGCACTCACTTGTTTTTAATACATTCACAACAGTGATACAGTTAATTTAAACCATTTTAATCCATCAAAACTCAACACGTTCATGAGATTATAAAATTTGTAATTAATTTCTTCCCTTCTCTCTCAAGCACAGATTCAATTTATTTCGCGGATTGTAATTAGTGGCGTCTAATTTTTAATACGTAACAGTGCGTATAGTAGTATTTAAGTTTGTGTTTGCTTTCGTATCGATAAAATTTCAAATTTACTTAACATATTGCATAATATTACGAAAAAATACCATTGATTTAGAAAGATAAATTTCGGCGTAGTTCATTTCACCTGGTTAATATAAGGTCACTAGTTTACTCGAATTTAGCAGGAATTTGTTTCAGCCACCATTTTCTTTTTGCTTTTTTTGGTGTCCCTTTTTCAAGCAATTATTTTTCTCTTAACATAAAACTATTTTAAGTGTACCAGTATATTTTCAAGATAAAGTTAAATAGCTAATGCAGTATAAGATTAAAATTAATTAAAAAATTAGACCGTGTCGTCAATGATGGGATGTGAAAATGAAAATTTTCCGATCTATGGCCTAACGAAAGAAATTTACATTAATTTTCTTAATTAAAAAGTAAATAAATACGTGTTAAGGATTTATTGTTGTACTAGCTGTTGCACACGACTTCGTTCGTGTTTATAAAGATTTTTGATTGACAGCTGACGACATATACCCACCATAGTGCGCGATGGGAAACTCGAGGCATATACTAGAAACGAACATCAGTAATATGCACAGGGTATTTCTGGCTGCAAAGTGAAATAAAGGGACACACATGTTTTTAGTCGAGATATGAAATTGCCCTCAGTCAACCAATTTCAACCATCATATCTCCGACACTCCCATAGCTACCGACATGACACCACCATTGTGAATGGTGGCTGACTTAAGATTAATACCATACACAGTAACCAGTGGACAGCGCTGGATAGTTTTTGCTGTGGAGAGAAATGTAGGGAAACACACGTTTATTTTCTTTTATTAGGTCCCCCACTTCCAATCACCATATCTACCACAACCCCACAGCTACGAACATGCAATCACAATACTGCACGATTGAAGACTCCAGGCTACTATCACACAAAATGCCCGTGTTCTGCGGTTGGTAGTTCTGGCTGCAATGTGAAATATAGGGACGCACACGTCTTTGGTAGAAATAGGAAAATGCCCTACGTCGACCACTTTCAACCACTATATCTCCCACACCCCCATAGCTATCGACATCTAACCACCATAGTGCACGATGAAAAACTAGAGGACACTACCACATACAATCATCAGTGGTCTGTGCTATGCAGTCAAGGCAGCAAAGTGACATATACGGAAAAACGTGTCTTTGGTCGAAATACGAAAATATCCTTGATCGACCACTTTGAAGCACCATATCTCCCACACTCCCACAGCTATCAACATTCCGCCAACGTTGTGCACGATCGGTCACTGTATGCTACTACCACACACAAACATCCGTGGTCGAAATACGAAAATATCCTTGATCGGCCACTTACAACTACCGTATCTCCCACACCCCACAGCTACCGAAATTCTGGCACGATCGGTGACTCTATGCTGCTACCACACACAAACACTAGTGATCTGCTCTAGATAGATTTGGATGAAACGTGAGAGATAGGGACACATACATCTTTTTTTCGAAATATGAAAGTGCCCCAGGTCGACCAATTTCAACCGCCATATCTGCCACACCCCTATAGCTACCGACATCTAACCACCATAGACTCCATGGTACTACCACACATTAACACCAATGGTCTGTGTTATGTAGTTATAGGATAACTAGTGGATAGGAAATCCCATGCCACTACCACACCCGAACATTTGTGATCTGTGCTAGGTAGTGGCGGGTGAGAAGTAAAATATATGGAAACACACCTCTATATATGTATATAAATGAAAGATTTTCTTTTGTTATATTCACTGACATCAAGAAGAGATTGAATGAGTTGTGGGATACAACGGACAAATGGCGACAGAGTAGCGCGAATCTGTTTACAGTGTACGGGGTATCTTCGCACCAACACAGTTAGCGTGGATATAGGCGTATTCGCGCGAACATTTTTCGCGCAAATACGCGTCCATTGGACGGCCAGCCTAAGGGTTTTATGGGATGGATATCTTCGAAGATATTGAAAAATTTAACTAATTCAGTGTCAAAATATACAAAAATATATAAAATTAAGTATGTAGGTATAATTTCGGAAAAAGCATAAGATTCACCATAGTTAGTAACAGAAACCTATACGATAGGTGGGTATGAGAACAAGTGGCTAAACCTACACGAATCCAAAGCGCCTGGCCAATCAGGACATTGTTGCAATCTTTATCTTTACATTTGTACCACTGTGAAGAGAAATCTGTTCTATTAGCTGTGAGTTTATTAATCTTGGTAAACAGTCGTTGATACCATTGAGATGAGGGATAACTTAATATATCGGCAGTGTCAATTGAAAAAAGTTAATGATGATGAAAGAAAGCAAAATGATAGTGTAGGACGCCGTAAGCAGCAAAAAAAAAAAAAAAAAAAAAAAAAAAAAAAAAGCACCGGCGTTTGTGCGAAAGTTTATGAGCTCCCTGAATCTATGTTTAAGGAAATAAATAGTTTTTTTATCATTTTAACAATAAAAACCTTACAGAAAAGTGTATCAAAGTGATTTAACACGCTTATTTTTGTCGGTGAAAAGCGGATACTAGATGCTTCTTCTTTTTTTGAACGAATGGAGTTGTACGCTAAATTAAATTGTACTGCGGAATGTTGAGACTAATAATATGTTTCTGCAGTATTTAAATTAATGCGGAAGTTCCTGTTCCTTCTATCGCGTTACCAATACTTTCGTTTAAGCAATAATTCTGAGGCTGTCGAACGCAATTCCTTGTTCTTTAGGACGAGCACTAACATTAGTAAATTCTTTTTAATATTTGGATACTTTACATTTTTAAATATATATGTATGTTTTACACATTTAGTTACTGTGGAGACGTATTCCTTTTCAGAATAGATTGATTTAAAGTAGTAATAGCCTACCATAAACAAAAGCCTCATTTGGGCTAGGGTCTACTTTTAGTTTAGTTTCTAAGAAAAGTTCTCGCCATCTTTCGTAAAAATTGGAATATGTTTAGTAGATATATATTTGCGCAGATAGACACACATTTCATCCATAAGATCGACTTTTTATAATGACCTTTCAAGACATACGATAGCCAATTTCTGCTGTCTTACCGCCCTCTCGGGGATCAATTGTCATCGTTAACAAATTCCATGTAGCTCTCAGATTAAGATAATCAGTGACTCAAGAAGCTTCTAGAGTAGTGGAAACTCACAACTCTTAAGAACGTAAAATGCAGATGAATACACCGAACGCTAGGTGGGAGTCAGTGTTGGCCTAATTTAAAACCAAGGGTGACATTTTTGGAGAGGATTACTGGTAATGAGCGAGAGAGAAATTGAGTTTCGCCTTCATTGGTTTCATTACATAGAGGAAAACTGATAACTCTTGTTAATTAATTGATTTAAATTTCATTAGTGTTGGGAATAAAATCTAATTCATTACTTAGTATCATTGTAAATCGAATATCGACGCTAGATTAAAACGTTTTCTGTGAGATTAAAAAATAATAATCAGTATGCAGTTAATTTCTTTAAAATCAGTCCAAGAATGTTTTTAAATATTTTTTTTTTTGTTATGTTCGGACTCACAGACAAAATGTTCAAATTACATTATTTTAACATCTCAATCATCAGTATTGTACGTTATATTCCATCTTTATGAGTAAAAGTTATAGATAGATACAACTTTTATCGGTTTTTATTACATAGTATACATAAATGGAGATTAAAACAAGGTCTTAAGAAATGGGTGATTACTCCAAATACGTAGAGATTAAAACATGGGTCTGACAGTAATAAAGAATGAAAGTAGAATCGGGCAGTGAAAAAAATGTTAGACTTATTGGCGCGTGGGTTGAATCGAACAGAGTTCTGGGATCAGATGGTACCGCAGTGGAAGCTGGTGGCGATCAAACGTGGGCGTTTCGACGGGAATCGCGTTTTCCGCTCTCGTTCGCTTTAATCCTTCATCACCGCCGCGCAGAGCCGTGCCGGCAGGGCTGCAGCAATGCTGTATCCCAGCGAGGGGTGTTTGCAAACTGGAGAGCTGTACTTAATTGCTTCAAGTAAGACGGGATTTGCCGGGAAAGACGAGTAGGCTACTTCGCTAGTTTCCAAGTCAGCTCACCGCCTTTAAAATCCCTCCAGTAGATGGCAAAGAATTATTAAAAAATTGTGCTCTGAGAGAGGGGTTTAATGTAGCATAGCGGCGTGCCCGGACCTTACGCAACCCCTTCCAGCCCGCTGGCGATAAGCCTTTGAAGCATTAAGCTCACTGCGAACTGGGGTTAGACTTGTGCGCTACGGAATAAAGATTAACAGTGAGGTAAATATGCAAGTGTCTCTTCCCGCGTCACGACATTCGTTGATATTTGTCAATTACTTACCCTTGATGAATTTGAGCGAATGTAGCACAGTTAGAAAACTTTGGTCAGACCATTGTTCGAATATGGTAGTGTAGTATGGGACCCACATTTTATCATATACAGGAATTGGAGAGGGTGCAAAGAAGGACTGCTAGATTTGTTTCTGGAAATTATCGCAGAATGCAATCAGTAACAAATATGATAAAAGAGCTGGAATGGGATTCGTTGCAAGACAGGAGGAGGGTGAAGAGGGTCATGGGAGTGTACGAGGCGTATACTGGCGATGAGTCATGGAAAGATTTTGGTGTAGATATGAAAAGTAGTGCATGGAAGAGAAAAGATGACCAGGACCACGAGCTGGCACTGGATTTCAGGCACAAGGGCGTGGCAAGATTCCCTTTTTCGGGTAAGGGTGTCAGGGATTGGAATAAGTACCAAGGGAAATGATGAATAATTTACCAAAAAAACGTTGAAAGAATTTAAGAGTTAAAATTTTCGTAGGGCAAATGTAGGTGGGTGCAGGAAAAGGGAAATATGGGTATTTTGGGAAATTGCAACCGAAGCATGTGCTCCATTGCAATTTAAATTAAATTAAATCACTGACCTGAGAGGAAAGAAGTATTTTCCGAATATAGATACATCATTTCTTGACGATTAGTTGTTTTGTCCGTAATACCGTTTTCTGAAAGTGAATCATCATGCTGTTTTCATTTTATGAGTTGGTAACAGAGATAAGATTTCATCTATACATAAATGTATAGTTGGCCCAAAACAACATTACACAGACACATTCTCTTACGTTTTGGAAATAATGTTGCTGTTTCTTCGAGCAATATTTTATATTTCATAGTACTGACATTTACTATATTGGGAGATTGTTTCACTCCAACTTCCAGGTCCCTTCATAA